>JAOEGS010005283.1:16615-36761 GCA_025447755.1 Corythornis vintsioides
TGTACTGATCCATGGAGTTGTTGTGCCCCAGATGCAGCACCTTACACTTGCTCTTATTAAATTGCATTCAATTTCTCTCTGCCCTTCATGATTTGGATCAAGATAATCTAACATATTTTCAGTTCGCTACAAAATCAACATTTAGAAGGAAAAGAAGTCAAATTGAGACGAAAATTATCAATATGGGGACAAAAATTACAATGCAGTCCCTGCAAGTAAAAGCATGATCTCTGGAGAACAAGAGAGCTCATTAGCCTCTCCAGTGACCTGGAAAACACCTGAATGGTGCAAAGTAGATGAGAAGTTGACTAGCACTGTTTGTAAATACATCGAGAATTTGTAGTATGTGAGTAGTAATTTTATTGTCTGAGAAAGGTAAAAGAAATGCGTTGTGGGAGCAAAACTTCATGCTATAGCAGTGTGAAATACTTGTATTAAAGTGACCAGGTTCCTCCTCTTTTAATATATAGATAGGAAGTGGACTTCTGCACTGGGATTTGTCCACATTATCCCCAGAATTACTCCTTGTTTAGGAAATGACATTTTGACATACCCTTTAATCAGTCCTTTGCTTTGCAATGTCTCCACTGACCAACAGAGACTCAGTCTCACTCTTCTGAATATTTACAACAATCATGCTGACATACAAAGATCTCAGAGGTGATTAAAAAAGAAAGAGCAGTCAAGATCCATTATGCAGTGTCCTGTGTCTGAAAATCTTTCTTTACAAAAAAAAAAAGGGGGTTTCTACCAGTAAGGATATTGCTTTGACAGATCGTGTAAAGAAGCCAGTGGAGGGTGGGGAATATGTAAACTAGGCTGCTCCTACTTGAAGTATGTGAACAAAAGAATGACAGACACTGCCATAAAAGTTGATCATGTGAATTGAAAGGCCAAACCACTACCATATGCCTGATGAAAATGCAGGAAAGATGTTGTCCAAACCAGGACCCCCAGGAGAGATGAGATCACACTGAGCGGGGGAGGACGATACATACAGGATGTTATTTTGAAACTGTCTAGTGTTTTCCAGAGTAAAAGTGAATGTGGCTTGGCTAAGAGCAAGTTCCTCTCTTGCCCACTACTTTATCTCTTTTTTTATTTTAAGTGTAGAAACAACAGCTCCACCACCAGGTAGGATGCCTAGAAATAAATCCAAGGCCATGGGAATGCCTGTTTTCAGAAAAGTCTCTGGAAGACCCAATAGCTGTATGCAGATAAAGCTGACTGCCCAATACTGTAGTGCTGTCTCAGAGTCTTGAGACACAGAACTAGACTGCCCAGTACCCATAGTATCATAGAATCATAGAATAGTTAGGGCCAGAAGGGACCTCCAAAGGTCCAGCCCCCCTGCAGTGAACAGAGATATCCTCAACTAGACCAGGCTGCTCAGAGCCTTGTCCAAACTCACCTTGAATATCTCCAGAGATGATGCCTCAACCACCTCCCTGGGAAGCCTATTCCATTGTTCTACCACCCTCAAGGTAAAGAACTTCTGAGACCCAGTCTAAATCTGCTCTTCTCTAATTTAAACCCATTACCCCTTGTCCTTTTACTAGAGGCCCTTGTAAACAGCCCCTCTCCAGCCTTCCTGTAGGTCCCCTTCAGGTACTGGAAGGTGCCTATAAGATCTCCCCAGAGCCTTCTTTTCTCCAGGCTGAACAACCCCAGCTCCTTCAGCCTTTCCTCATAGGAGAGATGTTTCAGCCCTCTGATCATCTTTATGGCCCTCCTCTGGACCCACTCCAACAGGTCCGTGTCTTTTCTGTGTTGAGGACTCCAGAACTGGATGCAGTAGTCCAGGTGAGGTCTCACCAGATCAGGGTAGAGGGACAGAATCACCTCTCTCCATCTGCTGGCTGCACTCCTCTTGATGCAACCCAGGATGCAGTTGGCCTTCTTGGTTGCAAGTGCACACTCCTGCCTCATGTAAAGCTTCTCATCCACCAACACCCCCAAGTCCTTTTCTGCAGAGCTGCTTTCCAGCACCTCATCCCCAGCCTGTATTGATAGTGAGGGTTGCTCCGACCCAGATGAAGGACCATGCACTTAGTCTTTTTGAACCTCATGAGGTTCACCGGGGCCCACCTCTCCAGCCTATCCAGGTCCCTCTGGATGACATCCCATCCCTCCAGCTTTTTGACAACATCACTCAGTTTGGTGTCATCTGCGAACTTGCTGATGGTGTTCTTGATCCCACTGTCAATATCATTAATGAAAATATTAAATAGTACAGGTCCCAGTACAGACCTCTGGGGGCCACTACTTGTCACTGTTCTCCATCTGGAGATGGAGATCAATTCACCCAGACCCTAAAATTTTAGTCAAACTGATTTGGTCATCAAAGGTCCACTCTCAAAGGGAGGAAAGAACTTTGCCATAGCATTCTGTTTCCAAACTAGATCTTCATTCATGGGCAATTAACTCCTCTTTCTCACTGAACCTACAGGCTAACAATTACTCTAAGTAGTAAGGAACATTTAACATAATATTTCTAGTGGACAATAGTTTGCTAGATTCTTTATTTGTGCTGAATTCCTGTTTCATGGGTACTGCTTTAGAAGATATTTCATCAATTTCTAACTTTTCTGGCAGTTAATTATTCCATACTGCTCCTAGTGTTCCGTCTCTTTACTGACTTCTCATCTCTCATGCACTATCCACTCTTATGGAAAGTATATTACCTTAATCTCACAGTAATTTAATTTGTCAGTATTGCTTTTCTTATCTTTTACAGTTTTGAATTCACTATGTAATCACTCCATTTCTCCTCCATGTTTAATATTTGATTTTATGGCTGTATCTCCTCCTTGCTCTCCACTTCTTTTTTCTGGTTCTCTGTTGCACAGGGCCTTCTAGTTTTTGCAGAGTCAGCTACCTTGAATGTCTCAGCCTGTTTCCATTACTATCAGTGACAAGCTCTGGCATTCTGTTCGGACTATGAGGAATAGTATGCACTGATGGTTATGCCAATCCTCCAGATACTAATTATTCTTTTATTCTAAAACTTCTGTTTATCCCTTCAAACATTTTATTCCATCTTGTCAGGTTTCCTTTCATGCTACTAAACTTGCCCCTGGAAAAACATAATACTCGTGTTTCTTGTTTATGGGGGTTTTGTTTTGTTTTTTTTTGTTGGGTTTTTTTTTTTTTTTTTTGGTCTGCTTGTGTTCTTTTGTGGTTCTGCTTGAGAATAAGACATACTTCTCACTTCTGTTAGAAAACTATCACAGAAGTGAGACAATGTTCAATTAAAACAGATCACAAAAAAACCTTATAACTTAAAGGGGTAGCGATTGTCTTTTAAAAAAAAAAACTTTTCTTTTTTTTTTCCCTGTCTGTGGGGGCAGGGCTGGGCGAGTCAGGGCAGGGGATGGGAGGGGGAGGAACGGGACGGAACAAGCCTAGACATGCACACAGACGTAATTTCTGGAAGCTCTCTCTATCTCTCTCTTTTCAGCGTAGACTCGGGAGAAGAGGAATCTGCCTTTTCCAGCCAGTTCTCATCTTCCAGACTAGACTATCTCCGACCAGCTCTTCACCACCAGCTTTTCCCAGAGCACCTCTGTCAGCTGCATATTTTGTGGGTTCATCTGACACTTTGATCCCCTGAGACCCTGTTTTCTTCTTAAACCAGAGCAGGGATTTTTTCCTTTCAAGTCACCTCTTGGCATTCTTTTCCCCACCCTGCCCCCTCCCTGTTCAACGGTGCATTCCAGCGGCCCCTGCTGGTTGTTAGGGGGAAGGGCAGCCATCTGTGTCTGTTACATATACTGCTGTTTTCAAAGTTTACTGATTATACATTTTGTTGTTTGGTTTTGCACTCTATAACAAATATATCTCTCTCTTTCCCTATATATATATATTTACTGTTTAATAAATTCTTGTTTCCTTATAAGCCCCAGGTCTCACATTTTACAAAATTTAAGATAATACCTGTCCAAACTAGGACAGGGTGCCATTTAAATTATGTTAAATTGTAAAGGGAACAGGAATAGCTTTACATCAGTATTTCAGGACTTACATGGATGCAGAGCAATGAAGTTAATAAACCAGTTCTTACATGGGAGAGGTTGGAGAGTGCTCTCACTTGTTCCTGTTACAGCTAAAATGCAAAGGAGCATTGATGAACAGTGGGAGATGGTTGGCTGGAAGGAGCTGAACTTGGCTGGTTAAAATGCATCCATATCCTGATGAGTCATTAATAGACCTTTTTAAAAGAGCTGTCTTCCAAGGAAGCAGTTTGATCACACATCACTTGGATGTTGGATCTACCTGAAAACATGGCAGCATATACTCAAGCCCAGTGCCACATGTGCTGTGCCAGTACCTAGTGATACAGTCAAATTATCTGCTGCTTGTTGCTTTGCAGACCAAAACACATTGTTTATCAGCTCAAAACCACTGTCAAATCCACCAGCCATGTTTTTGTCCCTTGAGCTTAAGATATCCTTTATCTGTATCATCTGATATTTTGGACAGCTTTCTTATTTGTCTTCTCTTGAAAGAAAGGAGACCCAGTCTGTCTAGCTGCAGTTTTTTTCTTACCCTCTGCAATGGTCTTTATGGGTTCTCTCAGAACTTTTATTTTCCCACCATCTTTTGCTTGGGGCAGGCATTCATTCTGACAACCGTGTTTCAGAGAGGGAGCATTGGTGTGGCTTTCCTAAGAGTGGCTTAATCCTTTCACATGCTTTCCAAGAAGCCTTCAGCAGAGCAAATAAGCTTGTTTTCCTGATCTTTCTAGATGTGTTTTAGTTACAGTTCCCACTTCCAGCCATTTTCCCCTCTCTGAGGGTATTGAGGAAACCTTCTCATAACTTGTTTGAAACTAATCAATTCTTTGTTCTATTTTCTCTTACTTCTTTACATGGCTGCTTTCACACTTTTGTTCCACTGTCTTCTTATAGAGTTGCCCATGCACAGTATTTTTGGATGTGGAAGCCTGCCAAGTTCTGAGCATGCCATCACTGCAGAGACCTACTGAAGTTCTTTCCAACCTGAATTATTTACAAGTGGTATTAAAAAATGTCTCTTTAATCACCATACTGCATCATCCAATGAGATGGGGGAAAAAAAATAGATCACAATCCTGTAAGGTCAAGTGCTCTGTGTTTTTCCTGTCTATTCTAGATGACTATCAATCCCATTTTTCTAATGCTAAAAGTATTTTAAGGAACAGAGGAAGCAATCATCTATAATAAGAACATGGTTGGTGAAAATTCCCCACTTCCAAACTAGCTGTGAGCCCTAGAGCAGCTAAGCCCTATCGAGGGGTTTATGTAGAGCCTTTGTCCTGCCTGTAGTTTGTATTGAACCTCCAGAAGGATGCCTTCAGAGAGAAAATGCACTGCAAGATTCATGTTTCAAAGTACACACAGCCTGGTCTCAGAAATCTCACAGCATTACCTGCAGGCTCTCCATCCAGTGCTTTACTTCCATGTTCTGTACTATGTCAACACACAAATTAGTATTAGCCTTCACTGTCCACTGAAGGGTTAATCTAGATATCACAGAATATATCACATGAGCAAAGAAAACCGCCAAACTCTGAAAAGATCCCAGACTGTCACTGCAGTTTTTTCCCTTTTCTGTTTCCTCCATTTTCACTTCCAAAATATTCATTTTACTCCTCTCTTTGATGGAAGAACTAGCAAAAGCAAATAAAGGTATAAACTCCAATGGAAAAAAAAAAAAAAAAAAAAAAGAAAAAAAAAAAATAAATCCATAACAAACTCCTTTCAAATACCCACCCTTAAAAAGGAAAAAAAGATTTCAATTTTGGTCTGTCTCATTTACTTCCTTCCCCCCAACTCCCTCCTTAGGTGTATATACATATCTGTATATTTAGAGACTGGGTTTTTTAGTATTATTATTTAGTTAATATGAATTATAGGCCTCAAGCTGCCTCCCCTCTAGACCCAAAATGAAGAAGCTCTCTTTTTTTCTCTATTCCCTCTTCTTTACCCCTCACCAACACGATTTACATTCTCAATGTAATGTATTAAAAAGTTGACAGGGCCGAAAGGATTCACATGATGTCGGCTAAGAAACCCAATTTCCATGATGAATTGCCCGGAGCCCCTGAATCACAAACCATTTTTTCCGCTGCTCAGAAGTTGATTTTTTTTTTTTTTTAAATCTTCTTAAAGCTTCTCTCATAATCTTCGGCTAGAAGAGATGGGTGAAAGGATTTTTTTTTCTAAACTAAGGAAAGTATTAGCATCTTGGTTGTTGTGCATCAAATTTGAAAATGCAAGGTTAGTAATATTTCAAATCAGCTACGGTCCAATCCATTTGATAAGTATGCTTGCTGTCTCTCATCAGCTCTCCCCCCTCACTTTCTGTTGGCAGGACTATGGCACCACTGCAGCAATGGCAAGGATAGGTGTGTGTGCACAGCGTGCAGGTAGAGCAGTAGGGACTTTCAACCCCCCCACTTTAAACTCTTTAAAGATCTTCCTTCCCTCTTTCTTTCCATAGCACATGATTTCCAGCAAAGGAGATGCACCCATCCCCATTCAGCATTTACATGATTTGAGACCAGGCAAACGAATCAACAGCCAGATCCAGAACTTAGTAGGTTTCCCTTTCAGAAATGACCTTTGAGCTCTTCCCTGAGTGCTGAGATATAAGCCCCATACTGCAGCAGTGTGCCCTGCAGGCACACTGGCATGTATATTTGTTTTTAAATGAACTTCTTCCCTCCATGGATTTCCTCAAAAAAAAAAAAAAAAAAATGCAGAGAGGAAACGAGTCATTTTGCCCTCTCTAATGAGACATCCAGCCATTCCCAATAGCAAGGTCTTTAATGAGATTTTCTTCCCTGCTCCCCTCCTTCGCCAGCATAAAAAAAAACAGATTGTGATCATGGGGCAGGGGCTGCCTCTGCAGATGAAAGGAAGGACAGATTCTTCCCTCACTTTTTGCCACTTTCAAACCCCAGTGTTCCTGTCTTCATCATTTTTAGAGTATCCCTACTGCTCACCCTTAAAGGAGGAATATGCAGGGGAGCTGTGGATGCAAAAATGCTATAACCATCTGCCCAAATGTTGGAGGCTCCCAGGAAATGGCTCAGTCTATAAGCGCCAGATGCAAACCCAAGGAAGATTAAGCATCACAAACATTAAGGAGTCCCAGCAGCAAGTTCTGCATACAAAGACTGGGGTCAGGGACAGGGTTAGCAGAGCAAGGCACTTCCAAGGAATGCATTGTTTTTTCCCCCTTTGTATTTTAAGTGAAAAGGTATTTGTAGCTCTGGACACTCAAAATACACCTGGGAGCAAGTAGGGACCATCCACTCATGTCATGCCATACCTGCTTAGCATTTGGGTCAAACAGGACAGTAACTTACCAAGGTAGCCCAGGAATGTACCCAGAAAACCCAGCACACCCATTAGATGAACACCCAGTGCTTACAAAGCCAGCAGCTTAAATATACATTGTGAAAAAAAAACATTGTCCTTCTTTACATCATGATTTTTTCCTTATGAGAGTGATCTGATGCCCCGCATAGGGATCCCATATATCTTACCTCTGGGAAAACAAAGTTGTTGTTGTAAATCTGCTTCTGCAGTGAGATGTCTCACCTTAGCTGACCACAGCTCTCCATGCTTGCTGCCTTCTGTGTTCTCCATCTCTTTTAGCTATTATCCTGGATGCCTACAGGCAGGGAGTCAATTGCATCCATCATTTTGCATATAAATTTCTCCCACTGAGGAAATAAAACAACACCTCTGCTCTGCCAGAAAAGAAGCTGCCTCAAATTCCTGTGTTCTTTTTTACTGAGAGTGGTTCTATTATAGTATATTGCCAAAGAGATGCTGGAATGAACGAGTCTCTCATGACGTTGACAGAGCTACCACATGAGTCTCCACTACCTTTCTGTCATGATTAGTCTTTCTCAGCACAGATTCCAGCAGCCTATTTTATTTTTATTCATAAAATCCCTTCCTAGTCACCTCCAAGTCAGGACCAGTTCTGGGAGCAAAGCCAGAATTTCAGATAACCATCAGTGCACAGGGACCTAAGGACATCAACTATTTGCTACAATTATTGGAAACAATTGTGCATCTCAGGGACATGAGAGAGGCCATGGTGAGAGACCACATACCTCTGGGATCTGTATGAAATTGAGCAGAAGTGACTAGAATTAATGACCTTGGAGACTTCTGCTTCTTGAGTAGAACCTACTACTTGAGTAGTTGCAGAAGAAATATCCAACCATTGCTAGCTGTAACCTGTGCTTAGAGAATGGCCTCAGTTTCTCAGCTTTCTTATTAGCTGTTCTTCTACTTACTATGTGGATTTAAACTCCAAGGCATTCCTTTGTTTTCAAATAATATCCCTCTTAATTAGACAAAACATCTCCTTTTCTCCCAAATCCAGCCTCTACATTGCAACACACATTTCTACCATTCAGTACCCAAAAAAGTCTGCTTTTTTGAGGTTGATTACTAAAGCATCTTGACAAAATTCTAGTCTGAGGCATCCTAGTGCATTAAGCAAAGCTCAGTTTTCTTTGCCAGAGCTATGTTTATTAGTCCCACCCCGAGCAAAGTTGTACGATTTGTGCCAGTTGACTCAACCTCTTTCCCTGGTGCTAACATTAATTGAGGGAGGTGATCTTAAGGATTAGGGCCCAAAGATAAGCCTGATACTACTGTCTTCCAAGTATAACAGCTGATTTTAATGCACAGGTATTCAGGCATTAGGAGATCTTGAACTCGGCAGTATCTTGAGCAACTCCAGCCCTTACAGGTTTAGGAAACACACAGGACTTCAGAAACTGGTCTTAGGAGATGATCAAACTGAGCTCCATTCCTGCAATCCCATCTTTTGGACTTTGCTTCCCTGGATTTAACACCAGGAACATGCATATGAAGCAGCAGCAGGAGGGGTCTGGGCTAGTAAGTATTGCTAGGAGCTAAATTCAGTCTACTTAGACTGATGAAGGCCCCCTCCTATGCCCCGAGTTCTCAATCTCTGCATGGTTCTGCCTTGCAAGGAGGATAAGAGAGACCCCAAACACCACCATCCTGTTCACTATCACAGAGCATAAATTCAGCACCCAGCAGCAGCAGATGAAGTCAAGGTGATGAGGCACACCTGAAGGAGCTGGGTACAAATCACACTAAGCTGATGTAAGGAGGCTGAAATAAAGAGAACAATCAAAACACTTCAGAGATGGTGAAAAACACCACCTGCAGCATGACAAAGTCACTGAAGATATTTTGGTATGATACATGAAACCTGTGTAATTTAAGGACTTTTCCCATATATTCCAAGGACTTGATTAAATTAGATAAAAAAAAACCTTGCTCTGCAGTCACTGTGTCTGGTGAAACTTGAAAACCAGCATATCATTCGCACAGGAGAAAGTGAAGTCTATGTTGGATATCTAACTTGGACTTTGCTTCACACCCAAGCTTTAAATCTCATAGCTTTCAGTATGCCCTATCTAGATTATCTTCCCCACCCATGAATTCCGAAGTAGTGGATGCTTCTGAGGCTGAAAAAAACCCCAACCAAATGAAAAAATAAACCAGGTTCTTCCACAGCAAGCTGCACAGAGCAGAGTAGCCCACAATCACATTGCAGCCAGCACTATACAGCAGGTAGCAGTACTACTGCACAAGATGGAATGAGCTGGAAGTCAACGGTGACTCCAGCACAGGTAGTGCCCTCACTCACCAAGGTACAGTCCCGCAGCACCACAAAGCCAAACACTGGCAACAGGGTCCATCAACATTCACTGATACAATGAAGGGATGGACCAGGTCCAAGGTCTATCCATAGAGTTACCTCAGAAGACAGAGCAAGATACAAGCTCAATACTACATGCAGTCAACACCCACCCAGGAAAGAAGCAAGACTGGAAACAAGCAGACTTACAGAATGACCCTAACTAAAAGCACTCCCCAGGTCTGGGCTTAAATGGAGCTCCTGAGCCTATGGGCAGACAGGTGTGTGGGCCAGGGTCCCAGGAGATCCTGCTCAGGCCAATTTATTTCTATTAGTGCACTCCAGGGACCTGGAACTAGATCAAGGTTGTTCATAACGCCAGATCTGTGACCCTTTTTTAACAACTTTGAACTCTAAGAAAATACAAAGCGATGAAATGTCTTTATTTCTTATAAAAACACATCAGTGCACTGATGCATTGGAAGATGATCCTGCTCCTTCAGTGTGGCACAGAGATACCTCTCCCATTCCAGGAACCTCTCCCAGTCTGTTGCCTTCCTTCCTATGAAGGAAAGACAAGGGAAGATGATTGCGGCCCTGATCTGCCCTGGGCTGCTGGAGGAGATGTAGGCGGTTTCCACTGTACCTCATGGCTATGCTGCGCTTTCTGGGCAGAGCTCCCGGTGGGTGCTCAGCGCTTGCCGGCAGCTGCCGGTGACTGCAAAGACAGCAGCAGCCCCCAGCGGCCAGCTGGCAAACAGCACCAGCACGGCTGTGCCACTGGCGTCCAACAGCAAACACTGGCCTGGCCTCTGTCCAACGTCCCACAGCAAACACCAATGTGGGTCCGTGTCCAGCATCCCATGGCAAACACCAGGGTGGTTTCACGCTCGATATCCCACGGTAAGCTCTGGTTTGCCTTCATAGCCAACATCTCACAGTAAACAACAAAGCGGGCTCACACCCAGTGTCCCAGGGTGAACACCAGCATGGCCTTATATCCAAAGTCCCGTGGCAAACACAAGTGTGGCTTTGCATCCAGCGTCCTCATGTAAGATGTCGCTGTCATCCTCCTCACTGGATCCAATCCCACAGGAATTCAAAGTTCACCCAAAACCAGGACATAAATGACAACTTTTTTACCGAAAAGGTAGCTTTTGAAGAGCACCAAAACACTTGCCTTTGCATGGGCAGAAGCAAATCTTTTCACTTTCTGTCCATAAATAGCACAGAGGCATGGGGCTGGCCCTTGTCCTTATTGCATGGACATGTGAGGTTGTGACAGTGTCATCCCAGCAACAAGGCAGTGTGCATCTCTTTCACTGCCCTTTACCCCGATGTAGTTATACAATGGCACCATCCTTGGACAAATGTGTCTATATGGATGGATGCAGGATCCTGAGGCCCCAAGCAGTCTTTATGACAGAGCTTTGGCTGCCCTGGGTCTCCAGTTCCTCACCCTTTCCCAGCATGTCAACCCCCATGCATTGCCTGGCTGTCTTCCCTAAGCTGCTGCACAGTGAACATCTTGCAGAGGAGGAGTCCACCCAAGTGCCTGGAGAAGCTACAGAATAGGAGTGGATGAGCTTATTTTTTTGTTGTCTGCATTTTCTTAGTCCTTTAAAATAATCACAAACATAGCAATTATTGCAAAGATAAAACAGCAAGGATTATTAAATCCTCACAGGCAAAGCTCTCCATCAATTAACTAAATCAATCCTTGCTTTAAAATACAATCTACAACAAAAAGCCACAGCAAGAGACAATTAAAAAGAAAGCACAACAAATAAATATTTTTGTGGAAGAAAAGGGTGGGTAGGAGAGAGGAGAGATTTTTATCAGAGAGCAGAAACATTTTGGATGGTTGCCTGTAACATACAAGCACCAAAATATCTCAACGAGGAGCATGCCAAGCTACACTGCTGAGGTTTGAGGAAAATGTAACAAAGAGACTTACGGGGTTTCATGAGTTTGGAGGTACAAACAAACAAACAAAAATGCCTGGATTTAGATTTTTTAAATCAGTGCATAAAATTGTGTTCCTCAGCCTACATTTAGGGACATATAAGCAGAAAACCTCTCTGGGACCATGAAGTTCATTCCCCCACAGCAGGGAAAATACTGGTGTTTAATCCTCTTCATCATGCATCCATCTCAGCATAAAACCAGCTCCTCTCCAAGAAGGGTTCAGCCTGGGGGGTGCTGTGCTTAGTGCACTGGTAAAGGATCTCCCCTATATCCTCCTCACTCTGCAATCGGAAACTGGTTATTGACAGTCAGCTTATGTATCTCCCAGTTCAGCCCCATCTCTTCCAATATCCACTCATAACTGAACTGCCAACCACACTGCCAACTACAAACATACCTGCCAGCCACTCCAGTGCCCTTTGGTTGGTGTGTAAAGTAAGCAGTCTGCTTCTCAGCAACCCTGAGTTGCCTACAGAAGATAAGGCTGAGCACTTTGATTAATTACTATTTTAACTAAAGTTTTGCATAGTGCGTCTAGACAGGAATCAAACTTCAACATCAGGGGGGAGATGCCAACGTGCAGTCAACAACTGGATATATGTCTTTTTGGGCACCCCAAAAGCCAACATCCATATGAAAGACATGGGACTAGTGCTCACCGATGAGCACCATATGAACCCCTAATGCTTTGGACAGATCTCCATCAAAAGCTGTAGGCTTTTCACATGGGTTTCCCCTGTGAGATGGCTGGTTATGTGCCATACAGCCTTAAGCACTGGATCAGTGCTTGGAATAAGGACAACCAGCCTATATTTGACTGGGTTCATGGCTCAGATGAGCCTCTCGCTTCACTTTGCTCACCATTTCTCTGTCCTCTGACAGGCTCTACACTGCACAAGGCAAGCTTGCTTCCTCCCTGTGCCCACATACAGCACCGAGCACAAAATTCTGCCTTGCTGGAAGAGTCAAGAGAGCCCTGGGCTTGCAAGGCAGGTAAAGCTGCATTTTAAACCTCTTTCTCTTCTGTGCTTTGTCTTCCTTTTGAAACTAGGAGCTCTTCTGCTGCAGCAGAGAGAACGCATAAGGAACAATCAAAAACATTAATACAAAGTTTAAAATGTCCTTATATGACAGCTTGGGCTTGAAATGTAATTATTCTGTTTGTTTTTCTTTGTAGCTCAACTTGAATACCCCTACTAATTTTTTGAATATTGCTGCAGTGTACAGAAGAATTGCTGATGACACATTTTCCTAACAGACACATTACACAAAAGGAGATTATATTTTAGCCTCTTTTAGAGACTATAAAATCAGATTCATCCTAATGAAACAGCAAATAAAAAGGAGTTTCCCTCTTCTTTCTTGGCATTTTTCCTCCTGTGGTTTTATTCTTCTCCTCCCCCCCTCCTCTTTCTTATGTTATCTGTGTTTCCTGCTCATTTCAACTTGATGACATGTTCCTGGGATAACTAAGTCTCATAACCTTCTTAAATTTGTCATTGTTACTGCCTGGAGTGTATTTAGGAGGAGTGTTTTAATTTCTTCTCAAATGCACAGCGCCTGCCCCATAGAAAGATATTAGAAATGGGAAGGGGGGGTAAGCTTTTCTTCTATAAATGTTGCTATTCAAATAATCTATTTTTTTACTTCTTTTAAACCCATCATTTGTATGCTGTAGGTCGCTACCATAAAACCCAGCTCACTGTTGATGAAAGGATCACTTGTATAATGATGTCATCCATATTCAGCTGAAGTCTTGGCTCTGCTGGAGCCCAGCACTCCCCTCCCTTCCTCCTGGAAGCCCAGTCACAGGCTCCTGACTGGTCTGCACTCATTTCCCCATGGGAATGAGTGGGCTCAGCCAGGGGTCATGGAGGAAGGGGGTTCCTGGCTGGAGGTGCATCAGACAAGTGGAAAGGCATTTCAGTGCATGGTTTATATCAGATCAGACAGTCAGACATGCTGTGTGGAGACACCTCTTTTCTGATTTTGATGGAAGGTCATCCTGTAGAGGAGAAATGTTCTCTCTGAGACCAGGGGGTTGGGTCTGAGCTGGCTGTCCCAGCCCCTGGGGAGACCCAGGTTGCACAGCATGGTGTGATATCCCAAACCCATGGCTGAATGCCAGCTCGATGCCTCAGTGGCCACTCCCATTAAACTATATTAAAACCTAATTGTACATGTGTTATGTATGCAATTTCTCGGTCTCTTCAATGTCAGCTTGCTGTCTGCCTGACACACTTATTGTACCTGGATCAATGCTCTTTTAACAACTAATTGATCTTTTATTAACATATAATAACTTACTTATTAAATCTAAATTAAACACTTAATTGAGACACTTAATCTAGAGTGTCTCAGTATATCACCCTCATAACCATAATGTATAATTTAATTAATTGACAGAGCTGATAATAGCATGTCATCTGTCACAATTTCTCCTGACCTGGGAGCTGGTTGCAGCCTGAGGATTTTGCCATGGATGTAAATACAGGGCTCTCCCAAGAGTGATACTATGGCATTTTGGTTATTCCTTTCAACACACCAGACACAGACATGTGCAAGCTGATCCTACCCCTACCAAAATGCACACAAATAAATTGTCTGCTGCCTAGGGTCACACATAGGTGTTAAAATGTTATCTGCTTAGAAGGAGAAGCCTGAATGTGTGCCAGGCACTGATGGTGAAGAACCAGCCTCAGCCCAGTGCTGCTCCAGGGCTGCTGAAGGAGAACAGCAAGAACATAATTTTGCTGCCTCTTCCCTCCCTCCAAGAAGAGATTTCGGCTTCTCTCCTGTCTGGCAGCTGCCCCTAAAGTGGGGTACAGTCAACATGCCCCAAGTGGGGAAGTGACAGGTGGCCTCACATGGCTGGGGAAACAAAGGTCCAACCAGGCAGGGCGTTATTTCCCCACTGGTCACCATTCCTTCTGCTTCATTTAAAATTTGGGCCCATGTACCATTTTTTCACAGCCAGGCACTACATTACTCAAGCCTTTCCCCCCACCCTCTGATATCCCAGCATGAAAGAACTTCATTTTTAAAACTGATAGATTTCATTTAAAAATACAAAATGGCAAAAGGAGGGTTTTAAAATAAAAAAAATAAAGGTAAAGAGATGATGGTTGGAACAAAATGTTCTAGAAGAAAGCTGTTCCCTTGGGGTTTCTTTTCTTTAAGCTTTGCATATTACAATTTGAAATTTTTGTAAAGAGATCCCCATATTATATTCACACTGGTAGCCTGAATTTAAATATCTCTCTCACCTGAGATTAATACAGGCTTCACCCTGAATTACTTCCCAGCTCTGAAGTACAGCTCTGGAGAGCTCAACTCTCCACAAATTCACTTCTCTTTTAGAGGCATAAAAGCTTATGAAATATATGAAATATTAAAATAGTCTCTGTGCTAGGGCAAAGAGAGGGGGAAGGGAAGGCTGGGTCAGTGAGGGGGGCCTCCTTTGATATGAAAACACTTTTCCTCAAATGAAACCACGGATCAGTTAGCAGAGGACAAGAAATCCATTAAACACTAAAGTGAAGATTTTAGCCCTAAAAATGACACTCTTCTTTTGTTTTAATTGTTAAGCCCTGCAAAGGGAGCAGAATGCAATCCATGCTGTGTGCAACAGAAATAATTATTTCTGTCAGCAATAACAAATATCAAGTTTCTTTGGAGCAAAACAAAGTATTCCCTGCAAATGAGGTTTTATAAACAAAGTTGTAAACCTCAGCTCCTTATTATGCCAACTCAATATTAACCAAATCCACCTGACAAGGGAAAAGTACATGCTGAGGATCCATTAGCTAATTGACATAGAAATCCAGCATTTCATATAATGATTTAACCCTTGTGAAACTGTCAGGCTGGTGGAAGAGGACAACAGGAAAGCAGCTGCCACAGTGGCAGGATGGGCAGGGCATCCCAACACACTTGCATGGACTACCTCTCCTCCTGGAGAGGTGCATCCCCATTTCTGCTATTCCCACAGTGGTTTTGTTGACCAAAGGACTTCTGTGTTGTGAAAACCATTCCTGCCTACCCTGTCTTTCCTTTCATTTTTTGCATTTACAAAGCAATCAACTCCTTTTTTTTTTTTTTTTCTTCAGCAGGTGATTTTTGAAGACATGCTATTCCCTATTAGCCCCTTGCACTGTCTCCATCTCTCTTTTCCTCTCCTTAGTGTTTTTCTGCATTTTCCTCCCTGCCTGCCATCACCAGCTTGGACAGCCCAAAGCAGAAGCTCCTGTCCCCAGCCAGTGGGGAGGAGAGGAAGCTCTCAGCCAAGACAGGTGAAGGCCCAAGGTCACTCAAATAAGTAATCAGGTGCTGCAAAACCCTGATTGCTCATAAGCCATAAGCAGAAGATGCTGAGATGGAAATTCCTGGAGCACCACACCTCGGAGCATCTGTGGGAGGAGGCTACAATGGGTACTGCCCATATGTATGACACTCTGTGATGCTCCACAGCCCATAAGATGGTTTTGAGTTGTGCTTGTGACCACCAAAGTGACCTGGCAGACTCATGAACCACTGGCAGAGAAAACCTTCTGTCTCCATTAGAAACCTTTCTCAAGGGATCATCATCATATAAAAACACACGAATTATCTCCTTGGCCTCTGTGGTCTCCAGGGTTTGCAGGACACCCAGCACTTCTGTAGCCCCAAAAGACACCCCAATTCACAAGTACTTCTGGGCCAAACTCAGAAGGGATGTGGTGGTGCACACAGTGTGTAGTGGGAAGGCAGGACACTGCTGCACATCTGTAAAGAGCGTCAAGCCCAGGAAATGGGTGGCCCATCTCCAGCTTAGGACATGCCAGAGGTGTTCTGCTCCTGGATGGCCCCGAGGCAACAAGCATCACAACCACTGGAGACAACCGGGCAGGCAGATCCTGGGGTATGCTGTGATTTCAACACAAGCCTTAGTCATGATGCCTTCTCTTTGGAGCAGCATTTTCCATGCAGACTATGCACATGTGTGCACACATGTAGGCATGTGTATGCTGTGTTCTTGGAAGGGTACTCTCTGCTACGACTGAGGGACTTTGTACAGCTGTTCCATTCTGCCAGCTGCAATAAATGTATTTGCTAGCACTGCTCATCTGAATCAAATGTAGTTTATTTCAAGTCCTTTTTTTTTTTTCCAGAAAAATGAATGTTAGAGCCAGATAAGAAACTATAGTCTGCTTTCAAGAAGGTTACAAGAAAACTGCATCTTGCATTACTAATCCTTTATCTTTCATGTTAACAAAAAGATTACTGACATATTTTTGAATGAAAGAAAATAAAATAGTAAATTCATCTAAAGAACTGTGTTACTTTCATGCAACACACAAATCGGTTGTTAAACGTAGGGAAAAAAAAGGAGGAGAATGAAGGGAAAATTCATAATACATTTTCCTTTGTAAAGTGAGCAAACCAACTTTCTATAATAAGAGAAACTAGTGGAGGACTAGAAGATGTTCCTTTTGTAACAGAGAATGACATTATTTTTACCAGAGGCTGGATTCGGATGGCAGAGGAGGAAATCTCCTCTGTCTAGGTCTTCTAGGACAGGGATCAGGCTGTGCCGGCCCCAGGACAGCTGTTCTGCCTTCCCAGGGCCCAGGGAGCTGTATCGCTCCGCCTCTTCCACCAGCCTTGTCTTCAAAAGCGGTGTCAATCTGACAAAAAATCGGATGTAGGGTGAACATGTCCCACTGCATGGGCCATCTCTGGGGCAGACAGTTGTCACAGGGGACCTGGACAGTGCCTCCCTCCATGGTGAATCACTCTGTCCCTTCATGCCAAATCGACCCAAGATGAGCTTTTCTGGTGCTTCTCTCCCCAAATGTCCCTGAAAATCCTAGCCCTGATCCTCAGCCCTGCTTTTCCAAGAGAAAACATTCCCCCGCCTTGGCACACAGTGGTTCATTAGGAAACCCATAATTGAATTCCCTGACCATTCAGTTCTAAAACCCCTTTGATAGAGAATTAGTTAATTACATTGGGCCCTGTATATTCCTTGTCACAAATTTTGCCCATGTCCCCCAGATATGCGATTGCAGGCTCCGCTTGCATTGTGTCCTTTGAAATACATTCATGAGCCTTTGAAGCTCTCCCCCCTTAATGATGCATTGTTCGTTAATAAGTTGCCTGTAACATTTCCCCATTAGGAAATAGCTGTCTGCGACTCACTTTGGTTTGAATGAGTAATAATAATCCAAATGTAATTGATAATGTTGGAGAATAAATGGGGATAGGCGCTAACTGGAGAATTGGCTCAAGTAGGGTGGGTGGGGGAGGAGAGCACGGTGCCTCCCTGCTACCGACCTTTGCTGTGCTCCCCCTGCCAGAATTCCATTTGACTTTGAGACAGGCTGAATCAAATTCCCAGAGGCAGATAAAAGCCAGGCAGATCACAGGTTGGGAGTCTTGTCTCTGCCTCCAGCCAGGGGAGCAGGAGAATCATGCTGCATTCCCAGGGAAGGTGGGAGGAGATAAGGAGCATCTGGAATTGTAGCAGGAGAGGAGGCAGATGGGAGATAATGGGGAGATGGGGAGATTGCACATTGCTTGTCTCAGCAAGGAGGGGTTTAATGAGGTGGATGGGGGGCACTGCAGAGCAAAGTTGGTGGAGCCACTTCATTCTTCTCCTTTAGGGCTAGAGTCCAGTAGGGCCCTCTCCAAGAAGCAGCATCTCAACAAAAGGCCTACCCCAGACTCCCCCCAAAAAGATGATTTCCCCAAGGCTTTGCCCCCAGCCCTGCTCTGCAGCAGCAGCACCATGATGCAAGTCCCTGTCCAAATAACCTCTGCAGATGCTTGCTGGGGTATCTGGCCTTCCTGGGCACCCTGCATCAGACAGGGTGCTGCTCACCAGCACTCAGAGCTCCCTGACACATGGATTTTTGCATTTTCTTTCAAATAATTGAATTTAAAAAAAAAAAAAAAAAGAGAGAGAAAGACCAGGTCTCAGTTCTGCACCCAGGTGGAAATACTGACAGGAAAGGCTTCTCTGCAGTGTCTGTGTTGAGTCCTGGCTGGGAGGACATCTGTGGGGATCACGCACCTGTCATAGAAATCTTTCCTTGCTGAAACATCCAATTCCAAGTGTATAATTCCAAGAAGTTTGGGACAAAAAAGCTGACAAAAACATATGTAGGAAACCTGCAAACAGTATGTAAACACTCAGAAAGCCAGGAAGGAGCATGCAGAGAGCAGTAATGCAGCAGGGCAAAGGCTCTTGCCCAAACTGGTCCAGCAGCAGGGAGGTGGAAGGGATGCTCTGCTTGACTCTTCCCCGCTGCTTTCCCCCATCCCCCCACCCCACCATGTTCCCTGCAGTTTTCCCTTTACAAAGCAGAATGGAGCCTACAAGAAGCAGTCCCAGCCCAGCAGGTCAACACCCAAAGTCTCCTAGGCATATATGACTATGACAGAATTTGATCTCCAAGAGACCAGAGCATCCAGAAGGAGACCCAGAAACTAAGCTCAGGTCAGTTGCACAAATTGTCTGGATCAAACATAATTGATGCTGAGAACTCTGTGTCTTTCCTTCCAGCACATTTCCTTGGAGGTGCTCATCCAGACTTCTCACAGCATCATTTTTTACTTAAAAACTAACCTTAAATCAAGAAAGTTTAAACAAAAGCATCTTCCTTGTCCATCCAAAACCAAAGCTGTTAGTTTTGGATTTATTAAAGAACTGGTGTTTTTTAACTCCTACCAAATATCCTTGAATTGCTCTGTTTTGTTTTGACCTCCTTCCCAAGCCCCTCCCAGCACCGCTCTCACAGCACTCTGTGAGCTGCCCGCTCTCGCACAGCGCTCCCGTTTGCACGCAGCTCTGCTCTACATCTCAATGCTTGCATGTCGCTCTGCCGTGAAAACCGCCTCCTATTGCACATCACTTGCAAGGTCTTGTCTCTTACATTTGCTTCGATTGCCCTCTGCTGGGGATTGTCAAAAGAAAGGCTGGTCCCCTGGGCAGTGTCTTCCACTCCCCATCTTGTCGTGCAATTTTAGGGGAGCTGCAGAGACCCGGGTTGTAATGCCAACATTTCCACACAGTAGTGACCCCCCCAATCACCATTCACGTCCCAGAGAGGCAACTTTCACCCATGGCACTGCACACCCAATTGTAGACATGGCCAGCACAGTGCACAGCCAGCACATCTGGCCAAGAAGACATATGTGATTGTGAGCAGGCACTGGAAGGGTCTCGAGGACATGTGTGTCATGTGTGACATGTGTACACATGAGATATGGATCAGCTTGGATCTGCTACTGCACTTATTTATGCAGAGCTCAAAAGTTCTGCACACCCAGAGCTGGGCCAGAATTTTCCCACAATCTCAAAGCAGGATGGTCACAGAATTACAGATCACAAAATGTTAGGGATTGGAAGGGACCTAGAAAGATCATCTAGTCCTACCCCCCTGCCCAAGCAGGATCACCTAGACCAAGTCACACAGGAACACATCCAGGCGGGTCTTAAGTGTCTCCAGAG
>JAOEGS010005284.1:18844-65009 GCA_025447755.1 Corythornis vintsioides
AGTCCCAGACTGGGCCCCACAGCAGATGGGAGCTGTGTTCAGGAGCTGGATTCTGGCACTGGGTTCAGGAACACACCGATCAGGATCAATGGCAGTATAGGCAGGGTCCTCCTTGGTGCTCTGAGGGGGAGAACCCCTCAGAGAGGAAGATAGAGAGCCTGAGAGCCAGAGACCAAGACCCGGAGTGAGAGATCCCAACCCAGAAAGAGAGATCCTGATCCAGAGAGCGAGAAACCCTCTGGACCCCTGAGCTTTGTATACTGGATATGACGTATATGGGATGGAATACCTCGTTGGTCAGTTTGGGGTCATCTGTCCTGTCCGCTCCTCCCTGCAGGTGTGGTCTTTCACTTTCTGCACCCCTCTGTGTGATACACAAGTTCTAGCAGTGGCCTTGGTATCCTTGGTACTAACTCTAAACATAAGGTGATATCACTGCTAGAAGCAGACACTGTCTGTAAAACATGCTGCTAACTTGAGAAAGCACAGTTAGTTAGAAAACCTGAGCTGAGAAGTAAGATCACTGAACAGATTTTGTTCAGTTCTCACTCAAACCAGGACAATAATAGTACCATAGGTAGGCTGAAAGAACCAACTGCTTGTTAAATAAACCAGATAAACCAGTAGACTTTCAAATACTCAACACTCAAAAACCAGCCCAGTGGACATGGCATGTAGATAAAATCCCTCACAGTGACATTTTCCATCAGGGAGTGGGATATAAATTCTCAAATAGAGGTCTAAAGATGTCATATGTGAATAATCTATGAAGGACAGACTCAGCCCTTCTGATAATAACAGATTCAAAGGCAGAATTATCCTCAAAATCACATTGAAGATTTTCAGGAAAGGGTTGAGGAGTAAAGATTGAGAACATCTGCATTCTTCTTTCCTCTTCTGAATCTATTATAGATGAATGTCAGTCTTTGGCAAATCAATCACAGTTCCATAGGCTTTAGATTGATATAAGAACACCTAAAAGTTATTTTTAAAGGACAACGTGGAAGCACGCTCTCCAGGTTACACCACAGAAAATAAAAGGCAAGAATGAAATGCCTCTGCCACAAGGGAGAATATTTATGTTTGCTGAGGCTTCATCTTTCTTTTAGCAATAGGACAAAATAGATCAAAGAATATCTAAATTTACATTATTCCTATTAATTCATATGAAAATATCTTCATTGTTATCTATAATTTGTTAAGAATGGTGAGTTCATTAGTTTTATAAACAACCTCATCTAAATTATTTATCCTGAGCACTGGGGAACATCAGAAATGTCTTAATGTTGAAAGTGACTTTGGATGTGGTGTAGATGCATTCCAGATGAATGGAAAGGCAACGAATCTTACTTTAAATATTCTCCAATATTACTCTAAAATTGCTCTTGCAGACCATACTTCATCTAGTTTACAGTCATACCCCTACACATACTCCAACTCATGTTCTCCATCATATAAGAGGAAATATTAAGAATAGTTACTGTATAATTTTTCGTTTTTCATCTTTACAGTCTGAAAAGGACTACAATAAAAACCCAGAGCATTAAAGAGCAGAAACTGTCAGGCTGATGAGGTCTCAACCTATCACTGCATAAAGACCTGAATTTCAGAAGGTTTCTAAAAAGGGGTGAGGAAAAATCTCTTTCAAGGACCTTTTCAGACATGTCTCTTCAGGATATGAAAGGTGAATGTGCCAAAGGGCAGGGATCTAGGAAAGCATGGTTGTGTCTACAAGGGAGAGCAAACCAGGTACTGTAGAGCAATGCTGCATCCCACAGGATCCCCTCCAGTGACCCCTGCAGCCCCTCCCTGCCATGCATGGGGATTTCTCTGTCCTGTGTCATGAATCTAGGTTTGCATTAATGCCTTCAATAACTGGCCAGCAGGCTAAGTGGGGCTCTTAACATTTAAGCTCAAAGCAGAATTTTAAGGCATTTTGAAAATAAATGAGAGGGTAATACTGTATTTCCAAAAGACACACAACCAAAAGGCAGAACTAACCAGCAAGTAACAAAGAGGATACACTGGATCTCAGTTTGAATAAAAAAAAAAACAAAAAACACAAACCCCAAAAAAACACCAGAGGAAAAACCACCTAAATTCCTGTGTGATAAGAGTCTGACAAGGAGTTCACAATGTTATTCTGCTATCTTCTAGGTGTTGTTGAGGCCTCCAAGGGAATGTTACCTGCTTTTGGCTATGGCATTTCAAGAGAATTCACACGTATCGTGGCGTGTGCACAACAGACCGAAAGAAAAAATGAGATTGGGAAAATCTAAGGTTGAAATAACTGAGTTTCTTGATGTTAGACTATCAACAAACTTATACTGAGACACTTATACTGAGAAAGGAACTCAGACTTTCTGAGGCTATTATGTACTCTTGATATAAAGCTAAAATTCTCCCCAATACCCCCTTCCCCCACCTCCATCCAGTCTGTTTTTTATACACACACCTGTAAGCCCATGAAATTAGCTCATAATGGGAAGCAGTCCTATCACTTCGATGTGGCATGAAAATATTGCACTTTCTTCAAATGTCTGGAGAACAGGCTACAATGCAATTACAGAAACCAGGATGAAAATTCCTAAAAATCTCTACCAAATTTTTTGTAACTGAAGCATTTGTTGGAAAAGACATTATTCGCTGAATGCAGTTAAAGTATAGTAAATTGACTAGAGAAAATCACAAGACTTTTCAATAAAAAGACAGAATAGCAACACTTTTAAGACAGCAGGTGGTAAAACGAGATACAGGAATGTTCCCTCATATAAAACAAAACTGAGCTGTGTGATTTTACTGCTCTTTTCCAGCAGAAAAACATCCCTAAAGGACTTGGAAAATAAGCTCCTAAATTTGTTCATATGGAGTACAAGAGATTGAAAGGGAAACTTTAAAATACATTACTCAGAAAAAGTAGAAAAGGGATGGTGCTGAGTCTTGAGGACCAGATTTTATTTTATTTTTTTGCTTGAAAGTATCAATGCAATTTGGGGGATAGCTGTAATGTAGAGTGGACTACCAACTGATAGAGGGTATTTCACTGAACCAGGTAGCTTACATCTGAACAATTTGCTCCTGAATACTTAGTCAGGCATCCTTCAAAATCAGTAAGAACCTCTACGTGTGATGCAGAAACCCAAGTCCCTTGGAAAGAAGGGACTATGGTTTTTTTAACATATCCTCCCATAGGGAAAAAATCAAAAGTGTCTTGTGAAACTGGAGGTAAAAGCCTAAACAGCCTACAGGGAAGTAGTGGGTGCTGACTACCTCTGCAAAGCAGCAGCCACTGGTTTTATCATCTGTGATTCTTGGCTGAGTAGACTGGCAGGGGCAAGGACCAGCTGGCACCTCTGCCAGTGACAGATATGGTAGTGCCTGCTCAGAAGTTTGTTCATCTATGCTGGCACTTTTTAACATGTAAACCCCCCTAGATGGAAGAGAGCAATGCCATAGGGACGTCTGTAAGGTGTGTTTCCATGGACAGGGAGCCATGTCCCATTTCAGCATCTCATTATTAAGAATGGGATCCAGCTCAGAGACAGTCAGCAATGTCTTCTGCAGGGTCCTTGCTCTATTCCTCAGGTGCCTGTAAAGTTCCCTGCCCCTAAGTACTGTACCAGGGTAAACTGCTTGCCTACAACTGGAAAAGCCTTACTAAACCAGAGTTCCATCTTTTCTGGGTGAAACTACTACTACATTTCACAACCATCCCAGAAGCAACATCTGGATTATAAGACAGTGTGAGGGGTGTAATGAGATCCAGAACCTGAACAACGCATCTGCCAGCATTAAAGAGTTAGGGCATTAATACAATAATTAAAGAAGGGCCTTGCCCATCACAGAGTGCAAAAGACAGAGACCTGAAGCCTCCTCTGCCTTTGCATGGTGACACTCAATTCAGGTCACAACATGTGCTCTGGACTGTAAAGGCACCTGAAGCAATGCTGAAAGAGTAATAACCCTGTGCACTGCCATCAGTCATCCTTCCTGGGGGATAACAGTGGGAGGTGTTTCTAAAAGCAGACTGACAGGCAGGATCAACAGCAGAGCTGGCTTTTTACCCAGTGCTCACTTTCAGCAACTACATTATCGGAGGAGAACAAGAGAGATGTGAGTGAAGTCTGGGGAGGGAGAAGAGGGGAGAGCTGTGAAAAGAGAAAACACCTACCTAACAGGTGCTCCCCGGGACTGAGCGGGCTTCAGCATAACGGTGATGGTTGTGTCAGTCTCGTTCAGGGGTGAGTCCGTGTCGTATTCTGGCATTGACGGTGCTACAGCAGAACAAAGAGCAACAGTTATATACTAGTTACTGCCTTTGGTAGTGATGGCAACATAATATTTCTTGGAGACCATTTAATATTTCTCAAATGAAATATCAAAATACATCCCAATGTTATGAGCAAAATTGTCAAAACACTCTTTTCCTATTAAAATTAAACAGGAATTGGACATCCAAATCTTCAAGCTGACTTTGAAAATCCTGTCTTGAATTTTTAAGACTTAGTAATCCTTTGAGATGTGAACATCCCTTCAATTCTGAAGGTAAAGAAAGAAAACCAGGATGAGTGAATTGGTGGCAGAGCTAATACCAGCACCCAGGAAACCTGGTTCTTGTCCACTCTTCTGGTCACTGGATCAGACCTCCCACATCTTTTGCAGACTGAAACTGAGTCTCCTCAGTTGTGTTATGAAACACAGGTGTGTTACGTGAAACAGGGTGTGTTATGAAACAGAAAAGCATGAGAAGAGAGGAGCATGAATTTGCCAGGTTAGTTTAGTCCTCAAACCTACAGCATTTTACACCAGTGCTTTAGTGATGTTGAATCAACAGGCAACTGCAGATTCCAGTGGCAGGTTCAGGCAGCACTCAGCACAGTATCCCCATCGCTTCACTGCTGTGTTGCCCAAAGCAATATGGAAAACTACTGGATATGTACACTTGGCCAAAATATAGTTTCTAGTTCTGCTTTGTTATCTCCTATTAGGGTCCTTTTATGACTATGTCTACTGAGGAAACATACTTCACTTATTATGCTAATTCTCCCTTCCCCAATAGCAGACATCTGTTTGGGGCAAAATTTTCACTGTGGAAGAACTGATCAAGAGATCAGCACAGCATCAAATTTATTCTGAGGATGCAAGTTTTGTTATCTTTTAAGTATAGAGCAACCAGAAGAATTCACAGAAACAGTTCATCTGCAACTCACAAGGGCAAGGGCTGCATTGCAGGGGTCCCATATTTAATCCTCTCACAGCAATTTACACTGTAATCCTGTAAACAATCAGGATTTTGATCTAAATGCCTGAAAACTGTCAAGAATGGTGGTTGCTATTATCAGCTCAGCTACCAACTTCCCCCTTCAGAATGAACACCGACTCCTCACGGGGGATTTCTCTGGGAGCAGCGCTTTGGCATTGTAGGGAAGCAGCAGCATGACTCCTTCAGAGCTGTCCCAGAGATCATCCCACTGTCTGGAGGTGCCACCATAAGAATTGTTCAGCACCTGCTATGGCCAGAGGGAATGGTGCCACAGCACAACACAGTGCTATAGAGAGGTTGCAGGGGCAGCGACACCAGAAACAGGTTGGACTCTGCCTTTGAAGGTTCCATCATCCTCCTTTTAGGCAGCTCTTTCTAACCTAACAGCACTGGGGCTACTAAATTTAACTGCTCACAATACATTCACTAGTTCAGGTGTCTCTTCCTGACTGTGCATGAGAGCTGGTTAGTGATCTTCTGTGTAAAAAGCTGCACGTGTCACAGAGGATCTACACTCTTCTTTCAGACACCATAGAGTTAAGAAGCAAATGAAAGAAACATAGGTCTTGGCAGGACTAGCTAATGGTGTAACTCAGCAAGCAGAGCAGTCTGTATTAGTCAGGAGACACTGAAATAAGATACAGTAGTTTTCTTGTGTGGTAGGTATCTCATTAAAATTACAGCTGGTAGTGACCTCTCTAAAATAGCAAGCAATGAGCATCAATTTAATACCTATTTTGCAAGATCCCAGTCCTGCCCAAAGAGAAGTCCTCAGGAATTCAGCCATTTAATTAAGACATAAACAAACATGTCCACCCATATAAACATACATTGCTACAGAATAGACCTTTTCCTTTTTAAAATACATATGTAGTCTTGCAAGGACATTCTAGTCAATGCAAAAATCCTTCTTCTCCCACCTAACCTCAGGACTGCCTCTTAAAACAAGTATAACAGTTATTTTGAAATACATGTATAGGACTGACCAAGATTTAATCTAATGTCAGATACTATCCTAATGCCTGCATGGTGTATGTGCCTGCTCACTGGAAGACAGAAGAAGAAAATAGACAATAAACCAATATTAATTTTGGCTTTACTGAACACATAAGCAGTTCCCCAAAATTACAATTTTAAACTCTGTTGGAGAACCTATTTTAGTGTTATCAATTAAATGTTAAAATTTACACATGCCTGCCCAATATCATCTTTCCCATCCCTTTATCCTTCACTTTTTTCCATGGCTAGCCTGTTTCCGTTTTTTCCTAGAGACACAGGCACCTTCTCTTCACAATGACTTCTGATTTTAGTGCCTTTCACATACTTTTCTGCCTCCCTCAAGCCCCACTTCTGCCCCCACTCAGAAAAACAACATAAAACCAGCTTTCCTCCTTTATTTTTACTTTCCTTGTACTATGAATCCAATTCATTACATCCATTGCGGTACTTTCTGAAAATAAAAGCCACAGTATTGGAGGAGCTTCCCCAGCCACGCAAAAAATACAATTATTTCAGGGATAGTTCCTTTCCAAAACTACTGAAGCTTCTCATTTAAAATGCCCCACAATGATATTTGTGTATATTTAAGATATCACAAATTAACCACTGCATTTGTAACCCGAACAAACACAGATACTGGATTCTGGCTGCTTTAAAAATGTGCCCTATGGAACTTGTAGAGAGACACAAAGCTGAATAACTTTTTATTGGTTCATGCATCAGAGATTTTTTTTCCTTATTCTCCAAAGCAATACCTGAAATCTTAGTTGCAATCCGTGTTGTGATGGGTGGCCCAAAGCCCTTGACTGTGCTGGCTTTGATGGTGAATGAATACGTAGTCCCTGGGTATAATCCTACAAAGAGGTGATGTGTTTCATTCCTTAGTTTGAAGACTTTTCCTCTTTGGCTGGACAGGTCAGCACTGGGATCCAGAGACCCAACAGCCTTGTATGTAATCTGCAAATGAAGAACAAAGAAAGAGGAAAATAAAGGGCCTTCTGCACCTGGCCTTTCTCTGCTCCCCTATTTTGCCATCTTTTCAGACTAGACACTTGCAAATACAAGGACAGGTATTATTTCAGCATCTTTAGTGAGCGGTTCTGTACTTGGATGATGTCAAACAAACATGACAATTTATCCAAGGCTTTACTTAGGAAGAATCTAATTTCTTCTCTCCACTCAAACCTCAGCGTGTGCTGACTGACAACAAAAGATACAAATAATTGTTTTTTGTTCCAAGCCTCAGAACTTCTGCATCAAAACCACAACATAGAGCATGGCAGAATTTTCATGACAATTTCCCACACCCCCCCCAGCATACAAACACTTTTGGTGCAAACATTGATACATTTACCATCAAGCTTGTTTTGTTGGTTGGTTGGTTTTTTTTTGCCTTCTGGCAAATGGTCTTCTCCAAAGGCCACTGAAAACAATAGGAGTCTATTTATAACAGAGGTTTTGGAAGCACTTTCCAGAATACGTTGAAATGAGGTATTGAAATGGTGTTTAAATGGAAACTGTATCAAGTCTTTAGACAAAAGCCCTTCTCTGCGCTTGTATTTTACATCCCTATTTTAGCTTCATCCTGCAGGTTTACACATGATCCTGTGCCTGTTTTCCACCTGAGAGAAAAAAAATCAGCAGGTTACAGACCTGGAGAGCCATTGGGAACACATCCGCTGCAGGTGCCAAGACACCTTTAGAGGAATCCAAGCTGCAAGCACCTTTGAAATTCTGCTCAAGCTCTGTTTCGCTTACCCACAGCAATCCTGTTCATACACTGGCAAGTAAAACTCATGACTTATTTACCAGCCAACTCCTTGCCCACATTCCAAATTCAATCCAAAAGGCAGCTCAATTTCAACTGAGCTGTCAATATAATCTAACGTGTTCTGCTGCTCTCCTAACCTTTCCTGATATTATGGGATCCTTGCTTATTTGTAATGAAACACTATGAATAAATCAATGTATGTTAATACATGAAGCCTTCAATTTTTTATGAAGCACTCCATAAGAATCTTATTCCCAGCTTTGCTGAAAGAGCCTTTGAAAATTTTTAAGTCACTTGCTTTATGACAGGAGGAAAATGTGGCATTTTGAGGAAAAATAAATATGCAATGTTTAAAAGAAAGGACTTTAATAGTAACATGATAAATGAGAGACACAGGCTGATGCTACTGACACCAGAGAAGGGTGAGAATGTGTGAATCCTATTATTTGGACAGAGAAGAACAATTTAGAGCTGACACCCAAGACGAGGCACCATAACAGAGAAGGGCTGTGAATCACACCCAGGCCTACAAAGCAGCAGGAAATTACAAACTCTTCAAGGAGTTATAATTGAACAGCTTGCAGGTGAATTCATTGTAAACCTACTAATTTTTCCAGGAATTACAACCTGGCTTTAAATTTTTATTACATACCAGAAACCCGAGAACACAGCACATTAAAACCAAGAAATTAAATGTGGGCAGGAGAAATCTTTACACTAGCTCCTTTTCCTTAAGTAAGGAGTGGACCATGTGATGCAGCACAGCATGGGACAGTATTTTGACAGCTCTTCAAAGCAAGAGAGGGTAAATGCACCATGAGTGAGGATTAAGGAGTTTAAACTATAGACATGACCCAGTCAATGCCATAGCCAATGCCAAAGAGAAAAACTTATTTATTCTGTTAGGTAGGAATGACCCAATACCACTTGTGTGCTCTGTTTGCAAACCAGTGCTGGGGAAATGACAATTCTATAGAATCTCAAAGGAGAATGAGCAAATTAGGAGTTTGGAAGGAAAAAGGGAACATCCTCTGCTGGGCCACCGAAAATCACAGCTGCAGGATGTCAGGTAGTAGTAGTAGTCTATGTTAAATTTATTTTCAAGCAAATTATACAGAAATCTAGAAGTGGAAGATATACTTGCCCTGATCTGCATTTAAATAAAAGTATTCAGGTATCTTCACCAGTTCTAAATAACTCACTATTGAGTTATTTTTCTTCCTTAAAAAAAAACCTATCCCCTGAAGGCAAATGGATCTAGAAAGCTTTTCAAGTGAGAAAAAAACCCAAGGAAAGATTTATTATAAAAAAAAAAAAAAAAAAAAAAAAGAAGTATTTTTTCTGTTGACTAAACCAGAGAATGTAAATGCAAGGAACCTTAAAACAATCTGTTCAACTTGTAAGAAGTAGGGAAGGAGAAAACTATTTAGGAGGGAGTATGTCCACAATTTGAGATTGAAGTTTGAGTCAACTTTCAGAAAGATTACTCACTCGCTTCAGAATTCACTATTCCCCAAATCTTTTTTGTTTTCTCTCTGCCTGGAGAGCCAGAGCCTGAGGGCTGTGTGCCCACCTCTGCAGATGACTTTTGTCACCACAATGAGCTGATGCTCTCCGAGTCTCCACTTGGCCATTTAGAAAACGAGGGCTAAGTCATTACCCTCTGCACAAGCACTTTAATGACTGAGGGTTTCTGTGGAATTCTGTAAGATGATTAAGCAGCAAACCCAGAGGTGAACAGATGAAGTAGTTCCCAAACCAGAGCATTCTCTTTGGAAAAAAAAAAAGGCAAATTCTCTTGCAGCTCAGAAATACCAAACCACCACCAACAAAAAAACCTACAAAAAAAATCCAAAACAAACAAACGAAAAAACCAAAACCAAAAACAACAACAACAAAAAAACAACCCAAAAAACCCCCAAAAACAAAAAAACACCCTCCCACCCCCTAAAAAAACCAAACCATCCAACCACACACAAAAACCCACAAACCAACACTGTTTCCCTTCAAAGTATGAGCTCTGCTGTTTCTTAGATTTTATTGCTACCCTGAGTGTGGCTTAACATCTGAGAGCTCGCTCTAAGTCTGTTGTTCCACGAGCCTCCCAGTACAGCTCGAGCAGCTGCAGCATCAGCTACAGGGAGAGCTGCTCCTGGCAGCAGAGCCAGCAGGAGCACTGGCTGTCTGCTCCCCCCTCACATCCTGCAGCTCAGGCCACAGGTTCCCCATCCAGTCCTGCAATACTTTGCAAAGACAGGACCATCTCCCATTACTGAAGCTGTTGCATTTCCTCACTGGAGTATCTGAAACGTGCTAAGTGTCTGTGTTTGAGTGTTTATATGGGTCTGCCTCTTTCTCCTACAGAAAGAAAATACTCTCCAATATACGACTTATACAATAGTTTGCATGTATAAATGTAAGATGCATCCAATTATAACCAGGTGAAATGATGATACTAAGAAGTTGCCACTCTTCCCTTCCATTTATTTAAATTAAAAGTTCTGAAGCAAGAGAAATTCCAGGGAATCAGACACTGAAAAATTGTCATTAAAAGACTTGTGGAAATTTCCATATCTGGAGTCATTTACACATGCATAGAAATATGCCTGGAGGAGAAATACAGCACTTCCCTAGAATAAGAAGGATGCTGAAAAAACCCACCTGCTCTTCTGGTAGTTATGCTGATTATTTATCTTAATTTCTTGTTCCAAGTGTCAAACTGTTTTGTGACAAAACAAACAAGAGTCTGATCTAGAAAATTAGATGACTCAAACACTCGAAAGCAGCTGTTCTAAATTATTTTAAAATAATCTATTTTAAAGACAAGCCATACCATATAATACTTCTGTACTGTTTTTCTGAAAAATAAAGACAATAACATTAATTTAAATGTATAAAAATCTAGACAGAAAATGAATGAGAAAATACTCAAAAATATATTTAAAAATTTCACTCTGATTGAAAATACTGATATTTGGTTTTATTCTGATGCAAATATAAAGATGAGGAATTTTCTCATGAGACTAAAACTCTTATGGTTTTTAACCAGCTCCCTGGCTGTTCTCCTGCACAGCAGGAAGCTGAAATTTGTCTTTCCTCTGCAAACTGGAATGGCCAGTCTGAGTTTGCACATGTGGAGTTTATATATCAGCTCCCAGGCAACTTGATGCTCCTAAGAAAAGTTTTAGCAGTCAACACTGCTGTGGTTCTAATCATTGCACACACTAATGAAGGCTAAAACGCAGCACACTCAAGAAGTATACACTAATAAATCCCATATCTTCCCTGGAATCTCCTTCACCAAGCTCATGAAATGTTTCTGAAACTAAAGGGACAACAGCAGTAAAAGTGCAGTGATCTGAATGTCAGACAGCTCAGGATCTCAGAAGGGTGAAGAACAGCCACATTCCCACCAGAGCAGAAGGGATGAGACCCTGAGCCCAGCAACCACCTACCCAGACAGGAAAAATTTACTCAAGAGTTGCACAAACAATTCAAGTCCCTGGTCAACTTGGCAAAATTTGGCTACGTGAACCCAAATGTCTTGTAAAATGTAAAACAGGTCAGCAGTACAAGTTCAACTCTACTGGAAACTACCAAAAAAAACCCCCAACTTGATATATATAATTTCCTTTTATTTTTTCCTTTATATTTAATTTCCAAGTATTCCGTGATATATAATTTCTGTGATATGATGGTGAACTCCTGCACACCTACAGTGATAGACTATGGAAAATTCAGTGTAAGAAATGGGACAGCTAGTGAGTTCAGTCCTTGTTATTTAAGTAGACATCCAGTCCACATTAGTGCACCCTCAGTCCCCATTAACCAGGAACACCCCTTCTCTTATTCCATCCTCTTCTATGGAGGAGAAATTCCATCCTCATTTTTGAAAGTTCCAAATATTAACTCATTGAAATTACTGAGGAAATGCTATGTTAACAACCACAGAGAGGAAGATATAATAGGGAGAGCAGAAGCACACCTCCTCTCTCCTTCACAGAGCCTAATTAAACACAATTTTCTAGGGAGAGGCAAGTGCTTTGCTCACTGGGATCCTCTGTAGCTATAAAACTTCTATTGCAATACCAGGACTTATAAAACTTTCATCATGAAGAGGTATTAACTAAACTAGGAAGCACAAGGCTGTTTTCCTTTATTCAGAAATAACACATAATATATTTTATCTATTCTATAGTTATATTATGTACTGGAGATATATATAGATATACAGACACATCATATATTACACATTGTCAGCCATATCTTGAATATGTCTGTCCAGCCTAAGTAACAGCCATGGAGCAGAGCACAGAATTCTGCCAGGACTTCACAACCTAGTCAAGAAGTTGGACCAACAGTCAGAGGTTCACCCTCTACTTCAGCAGCCACCTCGTGCCCAGGGACTGAATCTCTACCCCACACCTCACAGATAAAGGCAGCAGCACAGCTCTGGTGAATTTTACTCTATCTGTGCAAGCTGGAGGCAGTGGGGACTTTGTCCTGTTTTTTTGTTTGGTTTTATTTTTTTAAGTAAAACTTAAAAGTAAGTATAGTTGAAAACTGGAGCTTAAAAAAAAATTTATATCTATATATATACATATATACCCTATAGGAAAAAAAAAAAGGTACAGATAGTTAAAAATGTGGTAATTAAATAGTGAAATGGACTGTCAAGAAATGTGATAAATTACTCTTCAGGTTTAGATATTCCTTTGAATGATGTATTTATGGCACAACCACGAGGCCCCAAGTTTCATACCAGAACGACTTGTGATAAAGATCTCAGCACTTCATTGTAATGGTCCTTCTTGCCCTCCAGTACTAAATCCTTTGGGAGCTCTGGATGTTCAGATTCTTTTTAATCCTCTTAAATAAATAAATTAAAAAGACAGAATATTCTGCTCAAACCACGGCTGAGGTATCATTTAGCCCTCACACACTCTATGCATTTGAGTAAGCTTTCACACTGATGAACAACCGAGTTGTCAGGATTTCATGTGATTATAACCTTAAAACTGAGGGTAGCAAACTCTAATGTCTCAGGATTGAATGCCTGCCAGTCAAGGCAAGAAAAAAAAAAAAAAAGCTCATATGTTTCTTCTTTCAGCAATTGATCCCAGTATACACACCACTTCATCTTACATTTTTTGTCATATAGAATTCATCAGCCACGGCGGGCAGAATTTTGCTCTCTACAACCGTATTCACCCATCAAACATTAGGACTTTGAGCTTCCCCTCTGATTTTAGCAATTGCAGCCTGTTTCAATGCAAATGGTAAGTGCTGCTGTTAAATCAAGCACTACTTTGCAGATGCATTATGCAACCTTATATCTATTTTCCATTTTAGTGACAGCCTGCAGAGCAGTTTGGGGAAGGCATTGGAAACCTATAAATCCATTACACTATCCCCTGCACTCCCACTGATGTTTTATGTCCCTGTCTTTATAAACCAGCCCATTCTGTCTCTCTTCAACCCTCACAGAACCCCTAATTTCTGGGGATGCTTGGAGCTGACAGGGAGCTTTCCTCCTTCCCTCCCTCCCTCCCTCTCTCTCTCTCTCTTTATATATATATAAATCATTCCCCCCTGCTTTTCAGTTGGTAATGCCTTGAGACTGATACCATCTCTTGCTATGGGTGAGAGAGGAGCCAGACCTCAGAACACTGCATAGCCACTATGTGCATGACTGTGCTAAGGTCAGAAGCTGGGTCTGCAGAGACATTCCAGCTAGTGACTCTCACTTTACCAAGCCAGAAGAAAAGGAAGCTTTTCCTGACTTACTGAATTTTTTTGAGCTCATTCCTCTTGTGAAGCAAAACCTGGAATCAAGACTTCTTTTTATCCATTGGTTCTTATCATATAACGCTGTCTGCAGTGCATGGGAGAACAGAAGGGGGACTAGGAATAAGGGTCCCTGATGACTGTCAGAGGTGTCAGCTCCTCCAGTGCTGCTTAGCGAGTGGGAGGGCAGGAGGGCACCCTGTCTGTCTGACCAGAACAGCCCAGGAGCTGGAGGTCAGCCTGCACTGGGCTGGGCTCACTGCTTCCCTTCCCCGAGGGACCTGCATGTTGCCACCATGTCCCAGCCAGCCCTACTCTGCCTGATGGGAAAGGCTGCTCTCCCAACCACTGAAGTAAGAAAATAAAAGCTGTTGGTATTGCCAAAAATGAAAAGCACAGATCAATCACAGCTTTAAGCTGGTTTTGGGGTTTTTTTGTTGTTTTTTTTTTTTTTTTTACAGGGGGCCCTCATTTTGAAAACCACTGAACTAGAAAGATGTTGCTACTTCCCAACTACACAATCCTCTCCTGAACTAGAATCACTTCTATTTAACCAGAAGAAAACCAGGCAGGCTCAGTGGTGTACAAGCCTGAACTACTGGTGTTTTAAGTCCGGCTTACTGCAGCTTTAGAAAAGCTCACTGGAGCCGAGTAGCAGTGCATTCACACCCCACCCCAAAGCAGACCATCTCCTCAACTGCTGGGCTGTGGTTCTGTCTGCACAGCACCTCCAGGCTTCAGAAAACAGTAACTTCACCTCTGTGCTTTCCTGTGCCGCCTGCTTCCCTGTCCTAACAGAGCTGGCACAAAACTCCACAAATGGATGAGAAGTTTGTCACAGCGGAAACATCATTTTCTAGGGCTAGAAATCATTATGCAGTTCCTAGAGGTGTGGAGAGAAGGGAGTCAGGTATCAGTGGGGAGCACTGGATGTGTTCCACTGCTGCTGAGGGAGGGGGATCTAATTGCAAGACTTCACAATTGAAAACACCTTGGGAAACAACAGGCTATTTAGATTTTAATCTTGCTTTACATATTCTACTCCACACTCTAATAAAGCCTACAAGAAAACTTCATTTTTTCCTTCATTTCCCCAAAATAAATACAAATAAACTGATGCATTAAAGTGTGATATAAATATCCTTGAACTCAAAGTTATCCAAACATTTCCTTCATTTCCCAAGTTGCTGCCTCAGGGAAGCAGTGTTCCCCAAGCCAGGTGTCACAATGCCACTTGCAATGTGATTTAACTCTGCAAATGACTTTTTATGGTGTCTCCTGGAAATGTCTTCTTTGAATTCAGTGTGTCCAGAGAGTGCATACAGTGAAGGTGTTTTACTGAGCATCTCACTACCATTTCAGGCACCACTGACCTTCCAAAAATCTTGCAGGGCTTCTCCTCAGCTCATACAACATCTGCATTATTCTTACATAGTCCACACTGAGTTTTTGAAACACATCTTTTTGAACTGGAGTGTGTATCATTCATAAAATACCTCACATGAAAAGCAGATTCAGATTTCAGTGCAAAGGTCAGCAAATAATAGCCTTTCCCAGCCACAGCTTTCCCTTCCTACACTCTGGCTGGATCCAACAATTAGAGGGCCACCAAGATGTTCTTAGAAATACACAATCAGATCCGCTCAGTATCACCAACAAACACAATCTGGCTTCTCCCTAGTCACTGCACATCAGGCTAAGCAATGAAGATTTAATTGCCTCTACTTCAGTGATATCTCTTAGGATCTGGGTTTAAACTGAATGATAACAATTAGCACTGCTGAAGTCAAACCTCTCTCCCAGTCTGAAATTTATTTGAGAATGAAAATAATTTTTTTTCCTCCCTGCAGCCTATTGCTCAGGGTCATTCACAGAACCACACTTCCATTGTAAAACACCACTGCCCAGACAACTACCAAATGCTTTAAGAAGTTGATGCAATAGAGGGAGCAAATTCTAAAGTGGCATCACTGTCAGCAGTTACAAATTCATGAGAATTTTGTTACACTGATTATTCTGCAGAAATCTTTACCTTCTGGTATTAATTCCACATTAAATCCTGGCAAAACTGCAGCTTCAGCAGACAGTTAAAGATTATATATATTTTTTTTCTCCAATCCAAAGACAAAACATAATTTTTGTTTTGTGTAATTGTGAGTATTCCTCCTGCTATAGAGCTTCTGCTCCAGGTTCCCAGCCACAAACAACTGGCACAGTCCCCACTCCTGTTTGCATCACCACCATCTGGTAGCACTTGCCACTTTCATTTCCAAGGCTGATATCAAGCAGAGTGCAAACGACAACCAACTAGGGCCCTGGGTGGGGGCTACACATTTGATTTCAGGTTCAAAGCTGAGAGTGTCAGAGGTGGAGGACTCACATCTGTGTTTTTACATCAAAGTGTGCAAATATTTTGTTTAGCTCATCTCCCTCTTCACATTCCAGCACGTCTCGCTTGTGTGTGAAAGATATGACATGAAGGCCATAAGGAACTAATTTTTTCCACATATCTTCTCAGAGCTTCTTGTTTTCTTAAAGGGAACAGGAGAGTGGCACGATTTTTCTGTAACACCCCTCTGGCTGTTGCTTGCTGTGCTTCTTCAAGGAGAGGAGTATTAGAGGCTGTATTTCCCCTGATTGCTTGAGGTCACCTCTGCTAATATGGTTAAATCAACCTCATATCTATTGTCATTACAAGAAAATAAATCTTTCTGGATATAGGCTAAGGAAAGCAGGAGTGTGTCCCACCTGCCCTGACTGCATGCTGCAGTGGGACAGAGGCACACGAAGGGAGCAAACCCTGTACCACCCAGGGATACTGGGAACACACCAGCATCACCAGGGAGAAACAGCAACAAGTGGTAAAATCTTCGACTGATTTCACAGAATAAACTAAAGCATGCACATTTTTCATCAACTTATTGAAACAGGTTATCACAAAGGAAATAGAGGAGGAGAAGATGTCAGATCAGCAAATTTGTTTGCGGTTGTTCAGCCTGGAGAAGAGAAGGCTCCAGAGAGACTTTCTTGTGGCCTTTCAGTACCTAAAGAGGCCTGTCAGAAAGCTGGGGACAGACTTTTGAGCAGGGCCTGTTGTGACAGGACAAGAGGTGATGGTTTTAAACTAAAAGAGGGAGAATTAGACTGGAGAGAAGGAAGAAATATTTTATACTGAGGGTGGTGAGACCCTGACTCGGGTTGCCAGGAGAGATGGTCAATGTCTCATTCTGGAACCATTCCAGGTGAGGCTGGCCAGGACTCAGAGCAATCTGCAGATGTCCCTGCTCCCTGCAGAGTGGTTGGACTAGATGACCTTGAAAGGTCCATTCCCACTCAAACCATTTGATGATTCTAATTCAAACAAGGTGCATATTCACAGCTTCCATGAAATGACCAACTCTGCAGCAGACAGAAAATGACTAACACAGAAACAAAAGTGACATGGACTGGTCAGAGCACAGCTTAAATCCCAAACCAGGCCATGTGAAGTGTCTTGCAAAGGTCTTGATATTAATAAGGAACAAAAATCACACACCCAAATGCCCCCCAGCATTGGGTACTGCTGGTTATTACAAATATTTTATACTGTACACCACTGGAAGCACCTAAGCAAATTTTTGTGCCCAGCAAACTACTTAAACCCACATTTAGCTTCCTTTACTGGATAGGGAATTTCAAATGCATGTCTACATGCATCCAAAGCAGACAATAAGCGAATGAAGCCCAGAGCTGCATTGTTAACATCAACCTGTGAAAACTCACACAAAAAATTAAAAATTCATCTTCAATGACAGTATCACAGAGCACGAAGGATGAGAACTCACTTGTAAATAAATTCTGACACAAGCCAGGATGGAAATATTTAGTCTGTATTTCCTCTTTCACACAAGCATCCCTGAATAAAACTTTACTCTTATATACATCGGGTTTTTTTGGCCCTTCCTTTTTTGCCTGGATCTTCCAATTTTCAAACTTAGAGCAGAACTGAGAACACTGGAATCAAAAACACCAAATACCCACGAATGTGTAAGAGCTGTCATGCCGTGCCAATCACCAAATATGACTGCCTGTGCTTTTGTCATCCTCTTCATATACTCAGCTGAGCATGCCAGAAAGGCAGAACACATTACAGGTTCAAGGAAGAAGGGAAGGTACAACCTTTTTTTTTTGGGCACTGTATGTTAAATCAGTTGACTCCGACTCCAGATTTTTAAGCTGCCTCTCCAGTTATGGCATCAAGCTGTCCCAGCTTTGGATTTTTTTCTCACCAGAATGATTAAGAAGCAGCTGTAAAAAGCAAGTCAAGGATGGAAATAGGCTGTGCAATTCCCAAGCTAATTTTTCTGGGTTTTAATTTCATACCTCCCACCCTTCCTGTCTAGCATAATTCCCCAAAATACAGGCAGGCCAGTTGCAAAGATTTTTAAAACTGCTTCAAGTCTAATTCAGCCATAGGAAACAGAAGGGAACACAGCACAGCTCCACCACTAAAGCACAAACTGTTGTAAATAACAAGGCAAGAAATTCTTCCTGAAGCCAGTGTAAAAATGCTTGTTTTAATGTCTTAAGTAGGAGCAAATAAATCCATCTGAACTCCTTCAGCCAGCAAAAAAGCCCAGTTGTTTCTGCAATATTCTAGTCAACAGTCAGCTTTGCACTCTGCAGATAACACAGAAGAAAATATATTTTTATATGCAAAACATTTGCTTGGAATTTAGTGGTTAAAATGCTGTCTGGAACATTAGTACATGTTAATAAATATTGTAACATATTTTACTGAGTAGTTTTGCAAAGGTAGACACAGCTGAAGTGCTCATGAATGTGCCTCAGCTGTCCATGCTGCTGTAATGTGCAGAGTACCTGCTGGGCCCATCTTGCCCTAACAGCCCGATAAAACTTCCAGGACCCAGGCATATCTCACTGGCATGATTGGGGGAAATGGAGAAAGGGAGGACAGGCTCTGGTAGAGCTGTCAGCACAGCAGGGATACCCTGGGAATGCACGCACCCTCCAGGCAACAACTTCTCCCTTGAAACAGAGGGAAGACCCCAAACAGTGAGCACCTCTGAAGTAAGCAGCTCATGGTAGCTGCACTAGGAAAAGCATTAAGGAGCCCTGCAGCTAGAAATGCCACCATGGCTGAGGCATTAACCCTAGGCCGGGGTGTGATATGCCCCCACATTTGATGTGAAGCAGCCACAGCAGCTCTGGCACAGGTGGGAGGACCAGGCTGTGCCACACCAGCAGCATCTCTGTGGGGGAGGTGGGTACAACCAACCTAGCCTCAGCAGAAACCCTAGTGCAGAAGCTGAGCCTGAGGGATAAACAACTACCAGCTCCCAGGTCCCAAAATCTTCACTGACAATCTTTCTACGGCTCAACTATATAAATTTCGTATCATCTAAACCTTAAAAGATTTGTCCTATGTTTTCATTCAAAAAAGCTATTCAGTTTCCCTAAAACCATGAATTCCTAATCATCACATAACATCCTCCTTCTTCCCACCCTTTCTGGAAAGTCCCTGCTCCCTTTCTCACTCAGGGGCATATGACTTACACTGTGATTTTGCTTTCCACCCTAATCAAAATATTTCATAAGAAAGAACGAATCTTGTGTCTGATGTATCAGGGCTTCTAAAGAGACTTCACAGTGTTTACACCCAGAGGGCTTTCATTTGTGCACAGGATGTTTACGACTTTGGCTTGAAAATAAATAAATAAATAAGTAAATAAGTAAATAAATAAATAGATAGATAAATGTCACTGTTGCTGGTTTTATCTTGAATAAATCCTGAGTCTGATTTCCTAATGTCCTGGGGAGAGTCCAAAGTCAGAACAGAGCTGGAAATCCTCCATCACCTTGGAAAAACAATATTCCTTGTTCCTCAGGACTGCTTTAGAGCAAACACCTGGTATATAAGTTTTGCAGATACTTTGGGTACTACATGTATAAAATCCTATTACCATTGCAGAAGAGGTCATCTCCAATCAGGTTTCCTGCAGTAAATTTTCTGCTTTATTCACCTGCATTGTATTTTTACAAAAGCCAGAGGCTGTAAAACGCACAATGTATAATGCAGGTTAAAAATTCCTACCAAAAAAAGATTTCTTTTTTTGAAAGTGACTTCCCTCACAAAGGTGTCTCTGAGCTACCCATGAGCTGAAAGTGAGACGTGTCTCACTGAATAACTAAAAACACTTCACAGAATGAAAAAACCTGCAGTAGCCAAAGTGCAGAAAATGTCTTCAGAAGTAGGAAGCTGAAGCAATATTCCCACAACTCTTCACAGTGCTGCAGCCTCAGTGGGGGCATCTCACTCACCCTGTGCCCTGGTCCAGACAGTGTTGTTGAGTGGATATAAATAACAAGTGTCCATTGACCTGCCCACTAAAAGACTGGGCAAAAAAGTTCCAGGACCTACCTGTCCCTGGTAAGTTCTGTTCGCAGCTGCTTTCTTTGGGCAGCAATGCTTCTGATCCATGCATCTCTCCCATTCCCACCAGACAATCAACAGAAAAAACACCATATGATGTATACGCAATTCTTCCCATCACAGATGTCATGCCAACTCTCCTGGGTGCTACTGCCTTATCCACTTCAAACTAGGATGTTGGATGTATTTTGCCACTTGGTGCAGCCTCTGTTCATCATTGCACAAGGCTCCAGTGAGAAACATTGAGTGGGGCAAAAGAGTTTCTTTTCAAACACTGAAATTCTGCTTCCTTCATCTGTAACTGCCTGGCTGGGAGAGAGGACTGTGTCCCAACGGGCAAGCTGAAAACACAGAGTACGCGGGGTGAAGTCCTGTTGCTGTTCACACAAGGACAAGCTAAAGCCAGCTTCCAGCCCCCATGTTACATTGAGTTTTGGGTTTTATTCAATTTAAGAAAATATGGGCATTCACTCAAACACCGACTAACACAGAAATAACTGTATTGTATACATTATGGTGTATTTTATGTTGTAAGGTGTTGGTTTTTTTCAGCTGAATTATTTTGTTTCCTGAACACACATTGTGGAGACCACACAAATAAGAAGTGAACATTTAAGATCTCTAGATGCCTCTTAACTCCAGTTACAGTTTTGTGGTCTTGTAATCAACCTCCAATCCACAAGAAAACTCTTCCACTGCACTTGTAAAATGTTTTGCAAAACTCTTGGCATAATACACTTGTTGTACTCTTTTTGCAATACTTGCCTGCTCTTGAGTTAAAAAAAAGTGAGAAAAGATATGTTTCTATTTCCTTCTTTAATAATTTATTGTATTTTCCTCTTACTTCCTCTGTAGGAATAGTCAACCATAAATGCTGTTCACTGAATAATCCATTAGATTGGCTCATTCTCCTCACCTTTTTTCTCAGCATTATCAGGGACATTCCAAGTTGTCTTCATACTCTGCCTCTTTTATGATCACTAAATTCCTTGCTCTGCTCCAAAGATTCTCTGGATTGGCTTAGGTTACATGAAAAGGCATAATAGTTAAAAGATATGTTTTTAAACAGTCCAATTTGTTGTTCCAACGCCCCTTTAGAATTACCTAGTTTACCCTCTTTCCCTTTCACTAATGAGCTGTAAAATGAAGCAGAAAGTTGTCAGATGAGTCTGACCAGTTCCATCACTTCATAAATAAGATGCACAATCTCTATAAAAACAGTACATCAAAACACTTTGGTCCATCCATTAGAGCCCTCCACCTTGGCAAGGACCATTGCTGGCCTCCATGAGCATCAGTAGGAACTTGCACTACATCTGTCTTATTTGGTGCAATTTGGTCCTTCTCCTCCCTACCCCAGCTCTTGAAGTGTTATGCAGGGGTAGAATTAGAAGAGGAGAGCTTGGTTCCTCACTGACACTGTCACTCAGCACCCAGAAAAGTTACACTGCCAACACCACTGCCATGACAATGTCTGGACACAGAGCTGGAGTGGGTGGAGAGGGGCAGAGCAGTGGTGCCTTGATGAGCAACCAGAGAAAGACTAGAGTTTTTAGCTTGTCATGGTAGGGAGGTGAACAAGATTAATTGCTGCAGATGAAGACTGAAGCTTTGCATGCTGGGCATCACAGAATAAAAATAAACTGGAAGGGCTCAGACACTTTCAAATGTTCTTCAATTATAAAGCAAATTTTGAATAACACAGAACAAGAAAGAGTATTTTCGTCCTCTTTAAGGTACTTCTTTTAGTGCTCTCTCCCACCCTGTCCAGTTTCCACAAACATTATTCCTAAGCTATGCCTCCTGCATTGCAAGATGACTGTGGCAGGGCACTGGGAGCAAAAGACAGGAAGAACCCCCCAGGTTCTGAATCCAGCCTTTGGCAATCACAGACAGACATGTAAAGGACAGTGATTAATGCAGCAGATTGTTCTAAAGCCATCCATCCATCCATCCATCCATCCATCCATCCATTGCATGCTTTCCAAATCTTAACATTTTTTTGTCTCTTTGGGATGTTTGACACTTTGTGGGATATTTTAAAGTTGCTTAAGAAAAACAAGCCATCCAGGATAGTTAAATTTGCTATCCAGTAATCTGTTCCTAAGTAAAGTAAATAAAATACCTTGAGGTGGCTGCTGACTAAACTTACCATGAAAAAAAATTGAGGTATTTTATAGAAGGAAGAAGATCCTATATTGCCATTTTGAGCTTGCTGCAAAGTTTAATTCAAGCAGACCTACCAGCTACTCCTGGACTTGCTGTACTATTAGTGCCTTTTACCAACAAGCATTGAGCCACTGAATAGTAATCATGAAAATGCAAATTTCAATGAGGCTCAGGAGCTCAGGCTTCAGATTCTAAAACACAAGTAGGCCAGCACTGAATTGTGGCAAATTAGAGTACAGACACCTGGTCCTGAAAAGTCATGCATTTGCATGAAAGACATTGCCTAAAGACAGAGCAGTCTGACTGTGTTTTGTATACTTCACACATACACACACACAGACTGCTGGGTGCAGCTCTCCAGCCGTAGCTGGGGGATTCACTGGCAATTTCTGCTCTGCTGCCATTGCTTTAGCCTAGGATCATCCAGTCAGAGAAAACTAATTGGGCATAAAACTTTGCTGTGAGAGAACTCAATTGTTAGGCACTTCAAGAGAATCTTTTTTCCTCTTTTAATCTATCATGAGCAGTCTGATCATTCTTATACATTATACACTCTGTCCCTCTGAAGCAACAAACTCAAATCATTCTACATCTTCTCCAAGTCCCAAGACCACTCAGGTGTCAGCTGTCTTTGGCCTTGCAGGAAATTTGAGGTGCTTTTGTTACACAATTCTTAGCCTTGGGAAACAGAGAGCAAATCTGAACTATCCCATGGAGATCACTTTACCACAGAGGACATTGGAGTATAGATCTCAATCCCCAAAATTTGGTGTTTCCTGTGTCAAAACCATTTGCCATGGGAAGCCCATTGCTTCATGGGGAAGCTAAAATCTTCCAGGTTTGGTGATTCTTACACCTAGATTTAAATCTTCAATGATAAACCTAGACAAATTGTGATGCCAGAGAAATTACAGGTGTTTTAGAAAATCTCCAGGGCACTCGTGCACCACAACATATGAACATGCCAACATTTCTTAACCTAAATGCTCTGTCTCCTTCTCAATAGCAGGTTTCCCACAGCCAGCGTTATTACAGGGACAGTGCCATGGGCTACAAAGACCAGTATTTAACCATTTGGACACAGCACTGTTGATAAAAACCAGTATTTATTTCCTAAACCTCCACAGCTGTGGCAAGGAACATGATTCATGGGCACTCCTACCACCACCACCTCCCATGAGACAGCTACTGGATTCCCTTTCCTTAGCTCTTGAGACAACAAGCACATTTTTAATGACACTCTCACAATAAAATATTCATGTTTACCACATGAACCACAAAGTGTAAAACACTAGAAGAAAAGCACACTGCCTGTAGCTGTGTTCACTATGTTACCTTACTGTCATCAGTGCTGTCATACCACAGCAATTTTATCAGCGATGTCATCTCCATGAAGGGGCTATTTGAGCAGCAGAAGGGGCACACATGTGAGTTATTCATCTCAGTAAAGTAAATTTTCACAAGGTACTTAAGCCAGTTTTCCATTTGCGTGTACATGCTCTGAATGCTCAAGGGTTTGATGGAAGCAATTACCTTCCCTGGGCGTCAGAGTGGCCTGTCTGAAGAGACTCAATGTTTGCAGTTCGCCATTTGTGTTTGTACAGTCATGCTGGAGAACCACGGGAACAGGACTCTCAGCTTTACCAAAGTCTGACTTTTGGGGGAATTGCTCTATGGAAAACAATAGTAAAAGATCCAGTGTAACCCGTACAGCAAAAGGGGAAAAAAACCCCCTTATTACAAGACAAAGAATACTGCATGAGGAGCCTCTTACCAAGGCAAATCATAGCACAGTGTAGATGGCAAAGGGGTCATTCTCATTCCCACTTTGTAAAAAGCAGAGATTAATAAAGCTATAGAAAATGCAAAATGTAATGAATAACTCAAGTGTTCAAGCAAACTGCTGGTTTAATAAAGCTGAATGACAGGCCCAAAGATTTGGGAATGAATCTCAAGGTTTTTTTAGCAGAGAGAAAATTCATGGATCTAGTGAGAAGAAAAGGTGATTTAGCACCAAAGGAAATACTCTTCAAATAAGTAAGAATTAGAATGAACACTATAATGTCTTTTCTTCCCTTCTGCATGTTTCCAAAAGGTAAATTTATTTTAGTTTACATACTTAGCTAATTAAAGCTCAAAAATAATATAACATTTTATGGGCCATTCCTGGAGAAAACCAGCATAATTTAAGCCAGACCCAGGCACTACTTACTGCATCAAGTTTCTATTCGTTTTCACGGTGCAATAAATTTTAAAAAACTTGCCTCCTACTGATCTAATTATGATCCTATTTTCAAGCATTTTTTAAAAATTAGAAATGTATTACAGACTTTCACTCTTAATGGCTTGAATAAAAAATAAAATAAAAAATAAATGAATTGAAGTTGTCCTAGAAAATACCAAACCAAATTGTCAGCTGATATAAAGAGGAAAACCTCACTGAAGTTGGAGTTAGAGGAGCTGGGCTGTTTATATCAGCAGCAACTCCAACCTCTCCATCTGCCAGCCATACAAATTCACTTTTTAACTCTTCTCATAGTATTACAGAATGGTAGGGGTTGGAAGGGACCTCTAGAGATCATCAAGTCCAATCCCCTTGCCAGAGCAGGGTCACCCAGGGCATGTCACAAAGGAACAGATCCAGACGGGTTTGAAAAGTCTCCAGACATGTCTCATGTCTCACTAATGTTGGCTTTGCAGGCCAAATCTGACCCATGAATCCTTCTTCAAACCATGTTTCTGTGAATTGAGTCCCATAAACCCAACATAACCAGAAAGTGACAAAGAGCCATGGGGAAGCACAGGACACTGGCTGTGTAAAGCTAATAGCTGAAGTTTTCACTCCTCACAACATGAAGCTAAAATGTCCATGAACAAGACAGGCTCAGTCCCTCCAGAAGCATTAGTTTACACAGACATTTCTCACAACTCTACCTAACTACTCAGTCAATGTCCACCTGCTATTATGGGCAGGTGACACTAATAGATCCCCACAGAGGTACTATTTGTAATTTGCATTCTGCAGGTCCAAATATTCAGGTGACTATTGGAATGAGAACAGTGAGACATATCTAATCACAGTGTGCCTGGGACAGGATTGTACAAGTCAAGATGCAATCCAAAAACATATCCATCATGGAAGCAGACTGACCCCAAACTGCCAACAGCATTAACAGAAGCAAGAGAACTAGAACTACTCTTCAGAAACTCCTCCGAAAAGTCTCAATTTGCATTCAGTCAGCATGTCATCATAACCTCAGCATACCTCCCAAAATAAGAAACAGTGCTTCTATAAATAGGATGCAGCTAAGCATTTTTATTCCAGATATGTTTATCATTTCAGAAGTATGGTACAACGAGTACTTTAAGTGGGAGGAGAAGTAATGCAAGCACAAGAGCACAAACTACACTCTGACACAAAGTCATTATTATATAGTCTTTGATGGCTGCACGACCTGCTGTTGAAAAAACTCATCTGCAGGGAGAACACTTTTTCCACTCTTACAGCAATAAGGACCTGCTTACCTTCAGATACTGGCAGGTACATGGGCTTTTTGTTCACCCTTTTTTTTTTTTTTACTCTCAAGCACAGTTATTCTTACTGTTACTACCATATTGACAAAAATCAATGGACTGACCATATGGCTGCTAGAAATACTTATGTTAAGACACTTGGATAGAAGATAATGTCCCCTATACAGACTCTTCCTTTGCAGTGTCTGTAATATCTAAATAGGTCTAAGGAAATAGGAACATTTCCAAGGATATCCATGGACGACAGCTACAAACCAGGAAACAAGGGAAGAAAAAACAGATTTGGTTAAGAAGCAAGTAAAACCAAAGATCAAACTCCAAGTCCACAGTTATTACAGAAATCTATCCTCATAATTATCTAGAACTTGGATGTAGATGCACTTGAAACCTCAATAGACAAGGCTGTTCTTACAGTGCATCTGTTGTGAATAAAAGCGATGACCCCAGAAATCTCTCCAGAAGTCAGACTCAGACCAGATACAGATTTTTCACAGAGGCATCTGCAGAGATCTCATGTTCTTGAGCTACAAAACTCTATCAATCAATCAACTGAGTTTCCACATTTGTGAAAGAAGGCTGGAACCCATCAGCTCTTAGGTAGGCATCTCTTGTCCCATGAATAAAATAAAGGTGAGTGTAGGGAGGATGGAGCAAGACTCTTCTCAATGTCATCCAAAGACAGGACAAGAGGCAATGGGAGTAAGATGGAGCACAAGAGGTTTAGAGTAAACACAAGGAAAAACTTTTTCACCGTGAGGGTGACGGAGCTCTGGAACAGGCTGCCCAGAGAGGTTGTGGAGTCTCCTTCTCTGGAGACATTCAAGACCCGCCTGGATCCATTCCTGGGTGACTTAGTCTAGGTGATCCTGCTCTGGCAGGGGGCTTGCACAAGATGATCTTCTAGGTCCCTTCCAATCCCTAACCTTCTGTGATTCTGTGAATGCATAACATTGGCTCCTTAATGTCACAGTTTCTTGCTGGTGATGTTAAGCTTCATTTAACAGCAGAAGATTGCAGTGACATCTAGCAATAGTCCCATCCACTGAAGCATATTTCTCTCTAGGAACTTTAGTGTGTAAAGGAATAGCTGTTGAACAGAAGGCAACATATCTTCCTCTACATTTACGTTCAGGGCAAAAAGTAGGAAAAACAAGTGTCTCCTCAGAAAAGAGTTCTGTCATCTCATCTGTTAACTTCAACAAAATAATGGCTCTCAGAGGGGCAGACAAGGCTGAATGGGTTGTGCCAGATTGTAATGTCTTTAGCTGCTGGCAATATTGATAATTAGTAGTTTATATGCAGAATTATTTATAATTAGTAGTTCATATGCAGAAATATTTATATACTATAAATTTAGAGATTGGTACTCTGCTAAAAGCTGTACTAACCATGTCACAGAGTACACTGCCCAAGTCCTGCATCCCCTTAGGTGAGAAGAGGATATTAAATTAATGAATTAATATTTGTTCTTGTTTAGTCTGCAGTCCCAGAAACATTATCAGCAAGAGCTTGCACATTGTCTGAAGTTAACCAAGCAAAAACCAAAATATGTATCTTCAGAAAGGCCACCTTTTTCTTATAACACTTCATATGAAGTATAACTCAAAGCTGTTAATTGCTTTCCCAATTATTTAATTTCATTCTGATTATTTGGGGAGAGCTAAGAGACATGGCACATGATGGGAACACTTGAGTGCTCAGGTACAACACGTCCACATGTTGCTGTAGAAACAAGCAGCAAGTAGGTTGCCTAATGAAATCAATCTAGGGCAACAGTAGCACTTTATCGGGTAAGAGCTTGTGTTGGTTTTCTCATCTATGCTGACAGAGCAAGGAAGTTTGGAAAAGACCTGTAATAGACCTGTGAAAACTCTGAGAATCTCACGATCAGGTGGCAATTCAGACAATCTTATCCACAACTCAACTTGCAAACAGCCCAGTAACACCAACAGATCAGCAAAGACAAAACACATTCTCTTAACCACCTAAGCACTGGTGAGAGTGCAATAACCATTGCTGTCCTGGGCTGTATCATCAGTATTACTATTGGCACATGAAGGAGGCTTTTTCCAAAACACAGATGCTGTCATTCCTAGAGGCCTTGCTATGCACAGCAACAGTTGGCTTTATTATTTTTTATGCTTATCCAGTTTGAGACAACACTGACAATCCTACATGAAACTGTAAAGAAGTACAGACACACATTCAACTTCAGTATGTTTCAAATAATTTACTGAATCAGAGGAACCTCTGATGGGTTTATTTTACTCTTAATTGATTAATCACAGGCAAGACTTCCACAAGCAGTATGTGCCCCCAGCATATCATTAAAGATTATGCTCACAGCTACTCTGTTTAGACAGTGCTGTGTTAAATCCCAGCAAATAACTTGGTCACTGAGATGTGTGTGAAGCCCTTTAGGAGTAAAGCTACTGAAACAATTATGCAATGACATGACAAAGCAGTGGGAAAACTGCACATCTAGATTCTTCCCAGGCATGAAAGCTTCACTAGGGCTTCCACTTTATCTCAGAATTGTTTTGGGAAAAAAAGTGTCATTGCTACCATGCTTCCCCTATTAGAAAAGTCAAACACAGACATCATTTTCTTCTTATGCCACTGAGGAGCTCAGAGTAACAAAGGAAAACACCACGATCTCCTTACAGCAGGCAGAACTGCAGCTCATTGATCCTATTCTTCACACCAAAGCTATTGGCAAACAACTGCAGCTGCAGAGAATTTCTCATGGTCCATAAATGTTGTTCCAAAGGTCTACAAACTCCACCGTATTTATTTAACTCTGTCAATAAAGCAGCCAGAAATGTATGTGTCTCTGCTGCTATTACACAAGTTAAACCAGTAGCAAGTAACATGGGATTTCCTCAAAACTCTTTCATAAGCAGCTTTTCTGGTACCTATTACCATTCCAGAAGAAACTGAGCAGCTAAGAAACTCAGCTGACAGCACAGCAGACCTTTGCCTCAGGCAAAGCAGAATGAATTCCCCTGCTTCCCAACTCAATGTAACTTGTAGCCCAGGGCTGTGTCTCATTACTCCTGCCCAAGCCAAGGTTGTTCCACCTTGAGTGCCAGTTGAGCGGCAGACTTGGCACCTGCTGGCACTCCTCTGAAAGCAGGAGCTGTGGTTTTATTTCACTAGAAATCGGTGTACTGTAGAGAAAAGTTTGGAAAGAAGACAGAATATATCTGGAATGTGGAGCATTACAAGACAGGTTTTATAAAATATAATGAGAGAGAAAATTACAGTCTCCAGAAAAAGGATTGAGTTACAGCCACCAAACAGTGGTGCTTGCTCAGCAGCAGCATGGAGAAGCTCAAAAGGTTCATCCTTAATAAAGATGATATCTAGATGATGATGTAACTTTTGTCTCAATAACCTGAATAATTTCTATTTTTTTGTGTCCTAAATAAGAAAATAACAAGTTAATAATGCTGCATACACATTATTTTGTTTTCCTCTGAATTAAACACAAATTTAACATGGTCACAGAGACAGATAAAGTTAAATAGTTCAGAGAAACCTTTTGGCTCAGTGAAAAAAGGAGCCTTATCAAGCACTAAAAGGAAAAAATATCCTAGACAGTAATAGATGTGAGTTCTATGTGCATGACTCACGTTCCTATTTCTCTTCTCCAATAAACAAACTAATAATTATTCTGCAGCTACAAACCTCATATGCTCTGTGCGAAAAAAAACCCAAACAAAACAACAAAACAAACAAAATTCCCTGCAAACATGGCAAGTTTCTGCTCCCAGTGTTCAAGCTACAGGGAGAGCTGTGGAACTTGGGTTGGAGCAACCATCATTCACAGCCAGAGCAGCCCTGCAGAGGATCCTGCCAATGGAGGAGAAATGGCCTGAATTTGCCCAGCAAGACTCTGGAAAAGTCATCAATGAGCCTTAGATAAAGACTGCTCATTCTAAAAGACAACGTAAAACCAGATAGAAGCACCTTCTGTTGTTTCAGCAGAGTTTTTGTGGTTGTGTTCTTTTCATTATCTGTTTTCTAGCTTGTGTCCTCCCTCAGAGTTTCTGAGACATGGGCCTTGCAGGAGCATTTTAAGGATGAAAGGAATAGCCTTGCCTTTCTTTATTCATTCCTGTGAACTTGAGAGTTAGCTCATGAAAGCCCAGGGCCTAATGAACTACTTCCAGCAGAAGCAGCTTCAGACTGAAGAGTGACCCTGAATTGGGAACATTTCAATAGAAAATACAAAAATGTTGGAGATGTTAAATATTCCAGGGATGAGACTCAAGAAAAAATGGGAGCTCTTAAAATTTTCACGGGTGGACTGATTTTGGATTTATTTTGAATGGAGTTACACTTACATTGAATGATCAAAATATTCCTGAAATGAGAGAGTTTGAAACATGTATTAAATGACCGGGCCAGACCTTCTTAGCAGGTTTCCGAAGATGCATACTCTTCATTGCCTCAAGACTATCTCCACAGCACACCTTTTTTTTTACTCCATAAGAGAGAAGCCAACTCCAATATTGGTGAGGACACTATGCTCGCTCAGCTCTCTTTCTGTAAGACTTTTATGATTCCTGTATCTCTCTGATTACCTGGTCATCAAAACCCACAGGTTTTTTCACTCAACCAAGCTCCCTTGTATGAGGCCAACAGTCCAGGCATCTTTCTCCTAAATCACTGTGTGTTTCACTGGATGATTAGAAAAACAAAATAGGGCTGGCTGCTATGCTCTCTAAATCCTCATTTCAAGGTGATTTATGCTCCCCTTCCTCCTTGGTTTGAGGGAATGGGAGAGGACTCAAAATGCTTTCTTCTTTTGTGTGCTTGGAACCAAAGAAAGAATTAACTTGCCTAGCACAGTGTCTGCTCCAACGTGCATGGTACGTCAGGAGGACAATCAATTTCATGGTTCTATAAAGCTGATTGAAACATGATTACACAGCAAGCCATGGGCTCTTTTTGCTAAGAGTCACCAACCACCTGTCCTCAGGAACAATTACTACTGCAGGTGACTTGGGATTGCAGCTGGGATGGACATTAGTTTCAATCTTATCAGGAAGTTTCAGACATTTGAGGTACAAGACTAAAGTTAACTGCACCGAGTGTTATACAAAAGGAATAATTTGAAGGAAGTTATCTTCTAATGAACAGGAAAGAGTTAGTGAATGGGTTAGTGAATAACCCTCCACTGTTGGACTTTAGAACTAAAGAATGCATTTTATGACAAGATGATTGGGCACATTTTCAATCTTAAAACTCAGTTTAAGCCAGGCAATTACTGTTACTTACATACCTCCCCAGCCCACTAAATTTCATCTAGGAAATGGGAGGAATCAAAGGCCTTTCATTTTTCCATTCTACTACTCCTTCTTTTGGAAAAGGTTAAGTGAGAGTCAAACAGAATTTTTGCAAGTTATATTTAAGGCTGGCAACATGTTAAAGACTAAAAGCTCTGAAGAATCAAGTCCTTTAATCACCACACAAGAACAGCACGGCTGGTAGCAGTACAAAAAAGCCATAGCACAGCTCTAGGAACAAATATAGAAGATAACCTTGAGATCACATGAAGAAGAGGCTCATTTGTTCCCTAGCTTATATACGGAGTCACACAAACATGGGGTCAATTAAACCTGAATACAAACCCAGATAACACAAGACATGATATAACATCGTCCTATACTCCAACTCTCTCTTGACCAAGAATAGGGATAGTAGGGCTGGGAAGTCTCATCTGTTCTCCTTCTTGCTTAGGCTCCTTTTTAATGTTCCTATTTCCTTAGGACTTTATTGCTTTTTGTTTTCTACAAATAAAACCAAATTTAATGTCTTATGAGAAAGTGAGGAAGAATGAAGTAGGTAACAAAGCAATTGGGAGCGCCTCAGTAATGTATTCAGGCCATTAAGGATTCCATTATGTTTACTAAAAGGTCATTAATGATAAAATATTTTATTTTACCTACTTTCTAAACATTATAGTCTATTCTGCCAGTCAAGCTTGCACTCCACTGACCTTAATTAGCATGCTATATATTAAGGAGAGTTTTCAATGAGCTGTTATTTCATATTATTTTATTGGAGAGCCTCATTGTTCATTTTAGTAGCAGAAAATGACAAGTATAGAAATTGCTTTGATAGGACAGCAGCACCGAGGCGGTTATTCAATCTCCATCCTTGTTCCTTGGCTCCTTCTTGATGCTGAAAGCATCATTTAATCCTCTCACAGCTGCTTTGCCACGCTATGCTGGCCAAAGCAAAACTGCGGGCAGTGAACAAAACCCCATCCCAACAGATCAGAGAGGTATATACATACCACCCAATAAACCACACCCCACACATCATCTCTGCTCCCTTGACACCATAAAGGAACGGCAGCAAGGCCCAGGGATGGATAAAATGCCTTTGCTTCATTTATCAATAAAATACAAGTCCCAGCTATTATTGTAGATGATAACTGCAAGGCTGCATATTTTAAATCTTAAACTGGCTATTTGTGCTTGTTTTCCCAGTCAAGTGTCTGCCTCACCCTAAGCTGCTTTCCACAATTTCAGACAAAAGTGGTTCAATTAGAAACAAAGGGAAGAGGAAGGAATCCAGTCATCTCTCTGTGCTAAAACCCAGCAGCTGCCAGCTGAAAGCCATCCCATGCTCACTGTCAGCACCAGCACCTGGACAGCAGGGAGGAGTAGGAGAAAACCTTAACACACACTGAGTGCAAAAGGAGAAGGCAAAAGGGAGAAAGAGACTGTGAGTGACAGAAACTGGTAATGCTGGCAGAGCACAGGAAAGTAAACCCAAACCAAATCACACCCTTTCACTGAATGGCAGGACCATAGCTCATAATTGTGTTTAATACACACACACAAAAGACAGCAGTAAGGTTAATTTACCTCAAGGAACCATAATGCTGGTGTCTCCTCCTTTAGAGGCCAATGAGAAGGTTGCTTTGGCTCTTCCTGTTCTACACAGTTCCTCAGTTGCATCAATTATCAGGATAAAGCCACTGCTTTTCAAGTTTTCAACCCTATCCATTTGTTAAATTAAGCAACACTTAAGATGAAATGGAAATAACCAGCTAGGAAGGAAGTACAAACCTATACCTGTAGTTTGAAACCTGTAGCTGTAGTTTGCTTTCAACTTAGTTAACTACTAAATGTAAGCAAGATATTGCAAGATCTTAATATGAAACTGTTAAAGAATTTTATCTATATCACAATAACTGCACATGTTGGTACTTAAAAAGATTAGATGGAAGCAATGGGATTAAGAACCTAGTGTTTTCCAGAATAAGCAACAAAAATAAATTCTTGAAATAAGAAACGTTTGAATAAGAAGAGAAGAACAGACCAAATAAAGCACTAGAAGGCAGAAAGACAAGATATTCCCATATCCACAAAAGGGTTGTTTTTTGTTGGTTTTGTTGTCTTTTTTTAATTTGAACTTCATTGTAAGAAAGGTTTTCTTTTTTTTCCAGTTCTTTTCACTTAAGTTTGGCATAGAAAGAGCCCAATATGTACACTACAATAATACAGTTCCTTTTTTAAAAAAAAAAAAAAAAAAGTTTTATTGTAGCTAAATATCTTTTCTCATTTGCACTGGATTTACATTGCTGCAAGTCTATTGGCTTCAAAAGAACAATAAAAAGGCAATCAAAGAAATTGTTGTGCTCAGGGGACCGTATTATGCTTTTATTTCTGGAAAGCTTGATCAAGCAATTTTTTTAGACAGTTGATTCATACTATTTATAACACAAGTACACTATTTACCCGAAGGTTGTCATACATTTAAAAAAACCTTGACATCTGAGGTTCTCAACAAACCCGCTCATTTTCTCATCAAGATGTTACTAGAAACTGTAAGATTTAAAAAAGCATCATTAATAAATGTTTTCGAGTTAAGTATATCTTGGAAGTAACCATGAGGGAGTAGAGCACAATTAAGAATCCTGTATAATTTGAAGAAGTTTGTTCAAAAGCTCTTTAAGGTATTTTTTTAATGGAATCAGAGAATGGTTTGGGTTGGAAGGGACCTTAAAGACCACCTAATTCCAGCCCCCCTACCACAGGCAGGGATACCTCCCACTAGACCAGGATGCTTAAAACCCCATCCAACCTGATTTCCAACGCATCCAAGGATGGGGCATCCATAACCCACTGGGTAACCTGTTCCTGTGTCTCACCACCCTCAGGGTGAAGAACTTCAATAATTTCTAATCTAAATCTCCTCTCTTCCAGTTTGAACCCTTTTCCTGTCACTACAAGACCTTGTAAAATGTCCCTCTCCAGCTTTATTATAGGCCCCCTTCAGATACTGGAAGGCCACAATAAGGTATTATCTTCTCCAGGCTGAACTACCCCAACTTTGTCAGCCTGTCCTCACGGTAGAGGTGCACCAGGACAGTATCCCTAATTAGGAAATAATTTCAACACTTCCTAAATTTTTGACTGTGTTAAACTAACTGCGACAGGATGGAGAGACACAGCAGCCACAAAGATACAGCAGGTTCTTCTCTTCAACAGGGTTTAGCATCCAAGTGAACATCTGATCTGGTGCCACCTCGGATGAAAGGAGCAAGATCAGCCCGCAGAGCCACTGCCATAGGACATACCAGACAGAGCAGAGTCTGATTATCTCCCCAGAGCAGCCTTAAATCACCATGGCTCCAACTGACTGTGGTCCTGCCATGGCATTTTATAGTTTCAACTGCAACAGGGGAAGAAAAGTCACCCTGGTTCACCAGAACAGCACCTGCATATGTTGGCTTCTGTACGTACAGGTAAAGTAGGTGTTCCACCCATCTTAGATTTCCTGTGTATGGCTGAGGGGTCACTCAGGTATATGCTATAATTCTAGGGCTGACAGGGAGCTTATAAACCATATTATTTTATTAGACAGAATGGAAGGGGGAAAGAGGGCTCCCTGTGATATTCTGCTGACTGAAAACCAGATTTCTTGTCACCCTGAGCTCCTCAGATTTCAATGGAAAGCTGTCTCCCTAAGCCCTGCCTTTTCCCAGAAACAGAACAACAGGGTCTGTTGCTGACACAGCATCCCAACCTGCTAAGAAAGTAAGCAATGCTCAGATTTATAGCCTTTCTTCATTGCCAAACCCCCCCCCCCCCCTCAAAAAACAATGCAATTGGCAGCATTTGTTTCCCAAATTCTGGCCTGAATCCTGACAAAGTTGGGCTCAGAACATTTCAAAATCTAATCAGTTTGTCCACCAGTGCTCAGTGAATACTGCAGTCAGCAGCTATACCATAAACTCTTCAGCCAGCCCAGACATCTTCCATGCCATTCTGGGCAAAAAGCCATTAACCACAGGACCAATATATCCAGCTATATATACACTGCTTTCCTTTCATGTAATTGAGAAGATGACACAGCATGTTGTACAGCTGACAAGAGTTTCAGATTTACACAGATTACGGTGGTCACACAGTTCTGTAGCTAGGTTAGAAGATCCAGGAATTCTGATGCAGCATCGTACAAATGCAGTAAATCACTTATTCCTTGTGTAATTGACTTTCATGTACTCTGGACAAACACACGGCAGTGCAAGACACAGTATAAATCTGGTGTCAAAGGAAAACAACATTAGTGCTGCAGATTAATGGAGAGTAATATCCCATTGAGTGAGGGCTGCATTGTTAGATGCCCCTACAGAAGAGTGATAACCCTCTGACCAAATATACAACCCTTAATTGATCATTTCCTGGGTTTTGAGCACTTAACAGTGTTCTCCTGAATGTTCTTTTAATGTTCAGCTAAACACAGCAGCCAGCTGTGTGTGGCTTGGATGTCCTTCAGCACACACTTAGTGAGCCTCAGTGAGAAAGCTTCATCCCAGGGGTATCATGCATCCACAGAATGCAATTGAGAAAGCTGTAACATGATTGATTTTCATGGGAACATTCAAAGCCACTTCTCACTGAAGGCAATTTTTGAAAATTGTCATCTTTCTACTATTTCGACCACAGAGCTTTTTATAAATTGGTTGCAACATTTTGTGGTTTTTGCTTTCCTTCTTGTGGGAGTCATTTTTCACTCTTCTTAACCAAAAAAACCCATCTTTAAATAAACTATTAAATGAGTAAGCTGAGTTCCCAACCCTTTCTGGTTTTCCAGGAAATCCTTTTTATTTATCCATCTTTCATATGCATTTTGGGGGTCAAAGGTGGGAGAGATTGTTTCCACCCTATTGTAAATGCAGGCAGTGCATCTCACAACTACTGACCTTATGCATGACCCTCTAAGAGAGTTGTGTCCTTGTAACAACCTTTCACAGAGAAAATTGAGGGACCTGATTGAGAAGAAATGGCATCTTGGCAACTGAAGAGATGGCAAAGTCCAGGCCAGAATTCTATGTGGCAGCCAAGAGGATCTATAACCTCTGAAGTGCAATTTAAACTCAGATCCAGTTGGATTAGAGGAACTAGGAAGAGTCAAAATTGTATATGGAAGTTGTTTATATTATTATTCCTGGCATCTAAATAGAGATTTACAACAGAAGCAGTGACTGAGAAAACCAGCTAGTTAGAAGCTGAAAACACATCCTTATGTTTCCCAAGACCCATGCACAACCCACATGGGATTTAGTAACTGTCAGGATGAAAACATGATTACAAGACTACACCTAACAATGTTTAAAAGGCACCTTTCTGTTTAAACATTGACTTTAGGCCTGGCTCATTGAAAGGACCCTTAACAGTCTGAGAGTCATTTTTCCAGCTAAGGAGATGAATATTTTTTAGTCACCCTTAAAATGCTTTTAGATTGTCCTACCATAGAACAATGCCTTCCCCCATGGAATGGGACAAACATTTTAGTCAGGAATGCCAGGTGAGTTGTTTTGGGTTATTTTGACCCATCTTCCTCTTTTAGGGTGAAATAGTCTAAAAACTGACAATTCTAAAAAAATAGGTAACATGCAAAACAATGTATTTGCAAAGGTTAAAATTGCCCTTATTTACTGTGTGCACCTGTAAGTTTCCAGCTGCCCAAAGAGTGAAATGAAATGTAAAGTTATCAAGATACAGGTTTGCACAAAGTAGCTGGGTCCGCACATGTCTCTAAAGCACTTCAATTTGGATTATCAAAAAAACACTCAAGACAACCTTATGTCAGCTAAAAGCAGCAGAATTTAAGTGTCAAAGGTTGGTCCATGACCTTCGACTGCTTGTTCCTGCAGTCTAATGACAGAATGGGTCTTTCTGCTGTTTGATGGTGGTTTGAATTTACACACACTTGGATTTTAAAAAAAGTCTTTCTAAACAAATGCTTTGAAGCTGAACTCCCACATGGCATAAGCACAAGATCCTACATTTGATTAAGAGAGATTTGAAAGCACAGCAGCTTTTCAGGACTGTTAAAAAAAAATAATAATCCCCAATTTATGCAAGTTGTGGTGTTGTCAGTCTGCCAGGAGATAGAAGGGGGACAGGACTTATTACAATATTATTAGAACCTGCCACTCAGTGCTCTCTACAAGAGACAGCTGTAATAACACCTCCTTCAAAAGTATCACACACAAAAACATCTCCGTAGAGCATTCTACCCAAACCAACGTACCACCAAAACCCCTTAATGCTGTTCAGCCGTGTTCCTGAGCACACACCGATCTACTTGGCTCACATAAGTACCTACGCATCTTGAGGCTACCTGGGGATCTGACTAGAGCCCTTGAGTTCTATCTCTCCATTGCACAGTTTGCTTGTGCCAGCAGCCTATGCATCTCCCTATGGCTTACTTGGCCAGAAAGATAAACTGCCATGTCCCAGTGTGGCGTATGCTCCTGCTGCTGACCACTTTGCTGTGCTCCTCATGCCCCCTGAACGAATGGGGCCATCACTCGTTTCCTGCATGGCTCACACCCCAATCTTTTCAGCATCCCATTAACTGACTTGCAATTCCTGGAGCTTTCCAAGTTCCCTTGAACAAGAGGTTTCTCCTCCCTAGAAACAGATGGCAATTACATACTTATTTGGGGATTGAGAAGCTTCCTTTGTTTAAGCAGCCAGCTGTGGCTTTACCCAGTGAAACAATTCTCCAACAGAACACGGGGGGGATGAGGGAGTTGGGGGGTGGGAGTGGGAGTTACACCAGTTTTAAATGAAAGGCTCTTGCCACCTTTATTGAAAGGCTACATTGGCATTTTGAAGGATAAATATAATTCAGAAGAGACCTGCAGAAATCAAAATGGTTCATTAAGGTCCTTACATTTTGTTTTGGCTCTTTCAAAGTATTTAGTCATGGTGAAATGAGTGATTCTGGCTGCCAAATTACTTGCTGACGAATTTCAGCCCAGTTGGCATCTAAGCAGCCCACATGAAAACTGCAGTGGTGTGCCTGGAAGGGAACTGCAGGAATTATTAGGGATCGAAGAAGAAAAACTGTCCCAAGGAAAAGCAAGTGAGATACAAGTAGAATAGACAGCATGATTATTTGGAAGTATTTTAGAAGCTTACAAGAAAATTCTTCTACAGAACTAGACAGCAAATATGGAATCCAGATATAATGAATCAATTATAGGGATGGTAAAGAAGGAGCTATCAGGAGGAAAAGGTTTCTTTAATTTGTTTTTGTTAGGAGGGTTTGTGATTGAGGGAGTTTGAGAGACCATCACTTGCACACTACCAACGTGCGAGTCTAGTCAGCTACTCCTAGCTATAATGCAGTACTTGACACCACTAACTCAAATTCATGAAATGATATTTCTTGATCTGTACTTGACAGGGAATTTTTCTTTAATTAACATTGGTTGGCTCTTGGGTTTGTTTCTCCCTAATGAGAGTGCCACAATTGCAGGGTTTTGAGAGAGCTGCAAATTTACTATCACATCACTGAGCCTCCCAGCTCCTCAGGGCGACAGAGCTGGGAATGACCAGCACTGCTGGCACTGGGCTGGAGGAACAGGGCTCCCTGCAGACACCTCATTAAAGCAGCATTGCACAATTTCAGAGTTTGACCTTTTTTCTTCTGTTGCTGTTAAAGCCTTCTGTTTCTACCTGGATTGGTGCTGCAGGCCACAAGAAAGAACAAAAAACCTACCAGAGACTAACCACTGGCTCTTTTTTTTCCTCTTTAACCAATAGGTCAGCTGAACTCTGTTAAAGCAGTGTAAGGCCATGAGGATAATGAAAAAATGGCTGAACCCTGTCTAAAATAACACTCTGGAGGTCATTACTGCTGAGGAATTACTTTGGTCATAGACACATGGCATGAAATCTTAAAATAACACCAGCAGGGACAAAGGTTGCACCGCTACCCTGGAGGCATTGAAGTGTCTCAGTGCAGCCGCTCAGGCAGAAAAGATACTCAGATTGCTGAAGACCTTTCAATGAGCTGAGCCCATGGCAGTATTTTAGTAGGAAACTGCCTCTTTCAATATTAAGAGGAGGGTTTTTTTGCATAATTTCACTTGGTTTATTTTAAATGTGATCCATTATAGGTCACCCTTGTTGCCAGAAAAATAATAATAATTTTGTAACTGATTCTATTCAGATTAGTTCCTGAAAAAAACAGACAGCTTTATTGCATAATTCCTTACACAGACACAGGATAGCCTGCAGCACACCTTCAAAATAATGAAATTGCAAGAGTTAGTTATATTCTGGGACAGACAGGTGGTATGAAGCCTCCACAAGTGTCTCAACAGTGATCCAATGAAAAATTACTTACTTAGTCAAGGATTATGGCCTGGCTAAAATGATACTAAATTAGCAAGAACAACTTCTATTTATTTATTTAGTCTTGGCGTATCAAATTTTTTTTTGTCTTGGCGTATCATCTTTTGTGAGACAACTGGAGGAACGACCTAAAAGTGCAGTTAATTTAAACACAGGAGGAATGTGTCATTCTCTTGCCCACGCTGAAGTGTAAGAGCTCACTGATGTTAAACTTGCTTGATTTTTTTCCCATTGGCCATCCCATGACAAGAGACAGACAATGTCAGTAAGGAGACCCAGGGGTGACATGCTATAAAAGATGCTGTTCCAAACTGAGAAGCTAGATGGGAAGAGGATATGAGCAAAACATCCTTGGGGATGGCAGAGTTGCTTCTTGCACCCATGCCTTTTCCAAAATAAGCTTGTACATTCAGCCAGCATTAGAGAGAAAACAAAACCAGTGGTTCTTGGCTGTCTGTTATCAGAAAATGCTGCACAAGCCCACAGTGAGGATTATCACTGTAAAAGCAGTTTGGAGTTTCTTTTCCATTTTTTCTAAACTTGCTGTGGTAAACTCAACCTATAAACTGAAACATGCTCAGCCACCACTGGTACACCTCTTCCTGCTGTTCAATAAAAGGATTGTCTCTCATTTCATGTATCTTTAAGGCAGTGCTTTTATAATCATTTTCTGTACCCTTTGGTATATATGACATTATGGATACTGCCTCACCAGAAGCACATGGCAACACTAACACTTCCTTACCTTAACAATAACCACCTTCTCTGACACACTCTAGAATCACATTTTCTTTATCATCCAGCCCAGGATGGTCAGTGATCACAGAATCATACAATGTCAGGGGCTGGAGGAACCTCAAAAGATCATCTAGTCCAACCCCTCTGCTAGAACAGGATCACCTAGACCAGATCACACAGGAACACATCCAGGTGGATTTTGAATATCTCCAGAGAGGGAGACTCCATCCCAGTGTCTGTCACCCTCACAGTGAAAAAATTCCTCCACATGTTTACATTAAACTTCCTACCCCTCAGCTTCTACCCATTGCCCCTTATCCTGTCAACAGGCATCACTGAGAAGAGCCTGGCTTCATTCTTCTGGCACTCACCCTTTATCTATTTCTAAACATTGATGAGGTCACCCAGTCTCCTTTTCTCCAAGCTAAAGAGCTCCACCTCCCTCAGTCTTTCCTCAAAAGAGAGATACTCCACTCCATCATTTTTGTGACTCTGCATGGGACTTTCTCAAACAATTCTATGTCCCTCTTGAAATAGGGGGCCCTGAACTGGACACAATACTCCAGATGCAACCTTACCAGAGCAGTGTAGAAGGGCAGGAGAACCTCTTTTGACCTACTAGTCACAACCCTTTTAATACATCCTAGATCATCCTATAACCTACTACATGTTTTGGTTGGTGGGAGGTGAAGTGGTTGGGCTAGGCACACATATCACTAAAAGGTTCAGTAAGAACATGGTAAGACTTAATGGCTGCTTTCTGCTGAGATTGCTGCAGGAAAGTGTTATGACAACTGGAAAGGGAGAGAGGAATTAGTTGCAGGATTTAGGTATAAAACCTAATAGAAGTCTACCTCAAGAAAAAAAGGGGGAAAAAGCAAACCTTAGAGATACTGCAGAAGTAAAAAGGGCAAGAATTGAAGACCCAAGACATGGGGGAATGTCAGGCTCTCATTTTGTCACAAATAATGGTATAGACATCTTTCCTCTTTTTTGAGCTGGAAAACTTTTCCAGTGAGAGCAGCAGACTATCTTGAAGATTCTTATCTATTTTAATCAGGCTTCTTTTAGCACCTGCTGAAATCTCTCAAGAGCTCAGAATTGGCTTAAACCGATATGAAAAGGGCCCAGTGGCATGTATTCCTTGACAACAATCTGTTCTCCTCACCTCATAGAGTGTAATGATGCCATTTGTCTCATTTGGAGGCTTCCACTGAACATAGATCTTCTCTTCAAAAGGTCCTCCCTGGATGGATTCCAAAGGAACAGGTCCAGGAACTACAGGAAGGAAAAAAAAAAAAAAAAAAAAAGAACAAGAAACTTTGTTAGAAGCTACCACCAGCTATCATATCAGAAGAGACCAAAAAGCCACCAGACAGGAAGTTCTGAGCTGAAAATCGAAAAAATTAAAAGTAACATATAAAAAAACCCCAAACCTTCAAGGCACTACCATTACCAAGGAACTACTAATATTAAATGCCTATTCTCAGCCTTTGCTTCAAATAATAACAATACCTTAATCTAACCACTAAGTGATAAATAAAGTAGAATCCCTGAAAATACAAAACGAATTTCTGTACATCCTTATTCTTGTACATCACAGAGGCAGCAGGGAATTTAATTTGTCCTTCTCTGCCCACACAATAGCAAAGCTCTCTCCACTTAAACAGCCTGACTGCACCCTGGCATAAAGCTTTTACTGAGCTGCACACCTTTACCAACAGGAAAGATTTGATTTCCTTGGTAAAGCAACAATACAAGATTTATATTTCATTATGGCTACAAGGCCAACTAAAAAAAATCCACCCACTCAAGCAAAATTTTAATGCTGTGGGAGATAACTAACTAAATGCACTCCTGAGCCCATCTGACAAAAACCCTGTTCATTTTTTTCTGAAAGACCTGCCATCCTCTTATATTCCCTTGTGTGATATACTGGGCTACAAGAGCCACTTTCAGCTGAAAGAAACAGGCCAGAAACTCCTTACAGCTCTAGCAGAGGAAGAACGCTTCTTAACACAAGACAGAATGGAGACTTGTATGAGAGTCTTTGGTCTGAAATGGCTCAGAGGGGATAATAACACTGAAGTTTTCCATCAGTGCTTCTGGAAAACAGTTCTTCTGTATCAAGAATGGAACAGTTAACACCAAATGAGTTTACCTTCTGAGATGTATGTAATATGCTATGTGCAGAAGATTGGTATTAAGAAAAGCTACACTCTAGAAAGGCAGACATTGGAACTTTTTTGGGGACACTGATGTTCAAGCACAAGAAAAACCAACAATTATTGCTAGGATTACATTTGCCTGTATGATAAAGGAAGCCGTTCTCCAGGTCCTGGGCAGTTCACAGAATTGCTCTGGTCAGAAGAAATCTGTGAGGTCATCAGGTCCAAATGTTAACCCAGCACTGCCAGGTCACCACTAAAACATGTTTCTCAGTATCATGTCTCCATGGCTTTGAAACCCCTCCAGGGCTTGACAAGCCTTTCGTGGAACAAATTGTTCCTAATCAACTTAAATCTCCCCTGGTGCAACTTGAGGCCATTTCCTCATGTTGCTTGTTCCCTGGGAGCAGAGCCTGACCCTCCCCAGCTCCAACCTCCTGTCAGGTTGTTGTTGATAGCAAGGAGGTCTCCCTTGAGCTTCCTCTTCTCCAGGCTAAACAAACCCAGTTCCTCCGCTGCTCCTCAGCAGATTGGTGCTCTAGACCCTTCACCATCCACATTGCCCTTCTCTGGGACAAGCTCCAGCCCCTCAATGTCCTTATGGGAGTGAGGGGCCCAAAACTGAACCCAGGATTTGAGGTTTGGCATTGTCACTTCTATGGAATTAAGCCTGCCTATGTTCAGTAATTGCTTTGACTGGCATTTGTAATTTCCATGCACTTCAGGGATCCTGGCCCTTTCAAATCCAAGGTTGTGAAATGGAAAGAATTTACAGCTATATATATTATTTGCATAACACACATATACCCTGTCCAGAGGAGCCTTTTATAAATCTCATGCGACAGAGCATTATGTTATATACATAACTTGAAAACATCAGTCTTCCCCTCAGAACAAGCCAGCAAGCCCTCTGTAACTTACCATCCTCTTCAGTCTGCACAACCAACTCCTCACTTTCCATTTTGCCCTCTGGGTTGGAGAGGGCTAACCGCAGCCTGATGGTCATGAAGGGTCGAAGACCTCGCAAAGTGTAGTGGGAAGAAGTTTGGATGAGTTCCTCTGCCTCAAATTTTTGCTGGTTGAACACATATTGGTACTGGACTGTGAGATTGTAGCTGTGGCAGCGGGTCACTGCATAACCAAAGGGCTCCCACTGCAACGTCAGCTGCCGGGAGCGAATATCAACAACTTCCACGTTTTGTGGCCCATGGACGGGATCTGTGAAGCAAGCAAAAAAAAAAAAAAAAAAAAAAGAATCCATTAATATGCCTTCTTCCAGATTGCCAGAGTATGTATTTCACAGTTCTGAATGTTCTTGTGTTTACAATGTTCCAGTGATAGGGAAATGAATGGCAGACCCACATACACAGTTTTCCCTTGTCACAGGGCCCTGAATAGTGGTCATGTTCCTGATTCCTGTGACAACTCACTGAATCTAACACCAGCAGCATGATTCCATCAGGTGAGTAGCGTGAAAGTCACACTCTTAATTCCTGGGGCATATGAGCAGATCACATGACACCTTGAGTAAGTTATCAGAGTCATCTCAAACTTGTACTAATTATTTTTTTCCATTTTTATTTCAGATCATATAAACTCCTTGGCCTCACTAAAGTTCCACTGCTCTTTATTATTCTTTCTACAGTATCTGACTGAGGTACAGTTTGAATATTCATGTGTAGGAACCATTTTCACCTGCTGTTCCTTAATTTATTTTTAACAACATAACTCAAATGCTCTGACTACAGACTCTGCCCTTTATTTAAAATATAAATGCATGCGCTGCTAGACACACAGTTATATAAAGAATGAAGGATGAGTGAGCAAAATCAGTGTTTGAGATATGTCAGATGGTAATAATACTACTCGCCAGTTTGTTTTTCTGACATTTCTCAACTTGTGTAGCTCATTTGCTTTTTTTTGCTCAATATCTATCTAAGCAAGGTAATTAGAAAACACATAATTTCACATAAAGTTTCTTGAGTTATAGCATAATTTAGTGTTTCGCCCACTTCTCATGTTCTCTTAGGGTTTCAACCTATGAAAGGAACAGAACATTTTTATGGGAACAAAAAAAAGTCACGAGGACTCATAAAAACTAGTTATGCTGCTTTGAAAGATAATTAAAATGGAGAAAAAGCTGTCTAGTAATTCTTGAAAGCAACGTACACACTGACAACACCACCATACTGACTTGAATCTATTAATGCATAAGCAGAAAACACCCTCTAACAACCAGCATATTCTGTATTTCTTCTAAAAAAACTCAGGTGACTGGCAATAGGAAAATGGCTACTTCTGAAATGAACACTATTCTGAATCTTTCCATAGCTAAGCGCACGCAGCCGCTTTTGAAATCAGAAGGAAATTAAAGGGCTGGGGTCTAGCAACTGGTTTAGGGTTCCATAGAAGTCATGTCCATTCCTTAGCATTCAGAAAACACCTCTTAAATGAGATTCTTAAGTACTGCAAGTGGCCAAAAAATTGTCATTTAGGAATTAGAAAATCTGCATGCATAAGAATACACATATATACCTTGCATTAGGTGATTATCTCTCTTTTAATATAAACACATGAAAAGACCATTTCTGTAGAGGATTGTATAAATAAATAAGGTGAACAAAAGAACAGTTCTGGGAAATCTTTCAGCCTCTGAAACTGTAAAGGTAAGCACAAGCCTTATTCCAAAATGCATCAAAAGGAAAGAAAATCCAAAGCAGATGCAGAGGCTTGTCTTTCTGAACTCACCACTACACCAAGCAATCAAGGCCAGACCTCAACCCAGGATGTGACTGAAACATGGCAAAAAACATTTCATGCTAAGACAGCAGTGCAGCTGAAGATGGCAATTATCCTCCATGTAATGCTGGACTGGTTTTTTAAATTAGTTATTTGCTTCAAGTCAATCATGTTATGGGATGAATGGGTAATTAGAGAGTTTTGTTTAGTGATATCAGATGTGCTGACTTGACTGGGGGTAAGGAACCACTCTGATTTGGCATCTTCTCACCAAGTTGTATCTCCAAAACCTGACCTATGAAGATTTATCATAGAATAGTTTCATCTGGAAGAGATCATCAAGTCCAACCTTATTCCTAGCCCTTTCAAAACCACTAAACCATGTCTCTAAGCGCAACAACCCAGCTTTTAAACACTTGCAGGGAAGTTGACTGCACCACCTCTCTGGGCAGGCCATTCCAATGCCTGAAAACCCTTCCAGTAAAGAGATTCTTCCCAATATCCAGCCTGAGCCTTCCCTGGTTTAAACTGAAGATTTTTATTAGTTTTCTCATCTTGTTCAAATTTGCCCTTTCTTTTATTACCCCAAACTGTAAGTCATGGAATTTGCCGTGTATCATAGACTCATAGAATGTTTGGGCCAGAAGGGACCTCCAGAGGTCATCTAGTCCAGACCACCTGCAGTGAACAGGGACACCCTCAACTAGACCAGGCTACTCAGAGCCTTGTCCAACCTCTCCTTGAGTATCTCCAGAGATAGTGCCCCAACCACCTCCCTGGGGAGCCTATTCCACTGATCCAGCATCCTCAAGGTAAAGTACTTCTTCCTGATATCCAGTCTAAATCTACTCTTCTCTAATTTAAACCCATTACCCCTTGTCC
>JAOEGS010005285.1:0-21623 GCA_025447755.1 Corythornis vintsioides
CTGTGTCAAGGGTTTGTGATTTCAGTGCTCAGCTTTCCTATTTTAATGTCTTTTCTAGAACCAGAGGCTAAATTTGAAAAGAAAGTTGTCTTGAAAGAGCCTCTTGTTGTTCAAGAACATGAAAGCATCACACTGGCTACCTCAGTAACACCTGAAACTGCTGCAGTCAAGTGGTTCAAGGATGGGAAAGAAATCAAGGCGAGCAAGAAATATGAGATGAAGAGTGAGGGGCCATCCAGGGTGCTGACAGTGAACCTGGCTGAGAGCACTGACACTGCCACCTACACCTGCCAGACCAAGAGTGACAAGCAGGAATTCCAAGTACAGGTGAAAGGTGAGCAGAGAGCAGCAGTGCACAGGTTGGATCCCAGCCTGAGGGTTCCACTTGTCCCATATGGCAGGATGGAGGTGAAGTCCAAGCTCTTGTCTAAAGCTGTTCCAACCTCAACTGCTGTGACTGTCCCACCATGGGTAGCTTCAGTTCTCCTGCTTTCAAAGACCCAGTTTTTGTCCTTTCTGGCCACTCAGGGGAAGAAGGAAGGCTGGGATGGGGGGTTGTCCTGGTGTTGGCTCCTCACTCTCACCACAGTGGTGATCAGGGAAGAGCTAAGGCCCTGCCATGCTCCAGCTACTGGGGTTAGGAGATACAACCAGTGAGGTGACAGCAAGGAGAACCCAGGTGGGTGCTGGGGTTGGTTGGTTGATTTATTCATTCAAGTTGGCCACAACCACCCACTTCTCAGAACAGGTTTCTTGTCGTTTTGTTTCTCATCATTTTTCTTTCTTCTGGATCTCAGAAATCCCAGTGAAGTTCACCAAAAAACTGGAAGCTGTTAATGCTGAGATTGGAGGCAGTGTCTCTCTGACCTGTGACCTGAGCCACTCCAAGGGGAAGGTGAAGTGGTGCAGGAATGGAGTAGAGATCAAACCCAGCAAACGTTTCCAGATACATGAGGAAGGGCTCAAAAGAACCCTGACAATAACAGGGATCCGGGCTGAGGATGAGGGAGAGTACTCCTGTGAGTCCAGGGATGACAAGAGCAGCATCACCATTGTCCCCAAAGGTATGTCTGTAATGGGGAAAATCCTGGAGGGATCCTTGTGGTTTATCCTCAGTTGTTTCAGCTCCACAAACTTGGGTTTGTTCAGGTGCTTGTGCTGTCAGAAAAATACAAAACTCTTGAGTTCTGTGAAGAACATGATGATTTGGAGACCTGGTGAGCTCAGGTCTCTCAATATGTGGGCAAAATGACCTTCACGTTGTGTTTGAGGCTGGAATTAAGCATTCCAAATCTAAGATGGGATTTTTTTTCCCCTGCTCTTTGTTCCTGGGGTGCATTAAGAAGAGTGTGGTCAGCAGATCAAGGGAGGTTCTTCTCCCTCTCTGCTCTGCCCTAGTGAGGCCACCTCTGGAGTGTTATGCCCAGTTCTGGGCTCCCCAGTTTGAGAGACAAGGAACCACTGAAGAGAGTCCAGCAGAGGCTGGGGAGATGCTGAGGGGCTGGAGCATCTCTGTGCCCAGGCCAGGCTGAGAGCCCTGGGGCTGTTCAGCTGGAGCAGAGCAGCCTGAGAGGGGAGCTGAGCAATGCTGAGCAACAGCTGAAGGGCCCCGGGAGGGGCAAGAGGCTGGGGCCAGACTCTGGTCAATGGTGCCCAGTGACCCTGCTGGAGCAGGGGGTAGCATCAGAGGATCTCCAGAGGTCCTTTCCAAGCTCTGTCATGTTGGGATTCTGTGATTCTCTCTTCTGGCATCTTTCTACACAATCCTTAGAGGTGTTAACTGTGATGACACATTATAGTGATCACTTACACCAATAATAATTGATGCTTCCAATAAAACCATCAAAGCTTTGGGCTCTTTGAAGGTACTTATTCCACGTCTCAAAGATAGGCTCTGAAATGTTTTATTCCCACCCATCAGCTCCCAGAGTGGTGAAGTTCCTCACAAACCTCAGCAGTGTGGTGTGTGAGGAGGGCCAGGAGGCCGTGTTCAGATGCACCGTGTCCCCCAGTGATGCCCAGCTCACTTGGCTCAGGAATGGGGTCAAGATTGAAGCCAGCAAGAAGTTTGTGATCTCCCAGCAGGACGCCAACCACAGCCTGACCATCACTGACCTGACACTGGAAGATGCAGCTGAAATCTCAGCCAGGGCTGAGGGGGTAGAAAGCACAGCCAACCTCAGGGTGAGAGGTAAGAGGCAGCAGTGCTCCTTTGACAGCCTGTCACTGATGCCACCACCCATGTGGGGCTTTGTGGCCTTCCTTTTGAGTGTGGTTCAGCTCTCCCACCATTCAGTAGGTGTCCCAGAATACACTGGGACTGGAGGTAGATGAGGCATCATTTTAGTTTTCTCTGAAAGCTTGTTTTCTGGATCCTCTCCTCTCTTACTAATGTTTCTTCTCCTTTGACAGAGGCCTCAATCTCATTCAAGAAGAAACTAGAGCCAAGAACAGTTGAAGAGAGGGACACAGTGATCTTGGAGGTAGAGCTGACCAAGCCTGCAGAGGTGAAGTGGATGAGGAACAGCATTGTACTGAAGCCCAGTGAGAAGATAGAGATGAAAGCTGAGGGGATAAAGCACACCTTGGTGGTGAAGGACATCTCCTTTGCAGACAGGGGCTTCTACTGCTGTGAGACTCCTGATGACAAGACCCAAGCCAAGATCAATGTGGAAAGTAAGTGGAATGATGTCTTCTAGAGTATTCCTGCTAAGCTGTTCATTTAATTGACAGACACCAGATGGTTGACAGGTACCTGCAACAGGAGGAGACAGATGCTCTCTTTTGGAAGCCCTTAGGCTGTTTCCCAGCTGTCAGTGGGACATCTCCAACGTGTCCTTGTTGTTTCCACAGTGAGGCAGATCAAGCTGGTGAAAGGTCTTCAGCCCCTGCAAGTTCCTGAGAAAGGGACTGTCACCTTTGAGGTGGAAGTGTCACATGAGGACGTGGAAGGGACCTGGCAGAAGGATGGAGTCCGTCTGAAGCCTTCACCAACCATCAGTGTTGGTGTCCAGGGGAAGAAACACTCACTGACTCTCTCTTCATTGACTCTTGAAGATGCAGGACTCATCTCCTTCAAAGCAGAAGGCATTCACACTTCAGGGAAGCTCACTGTCACAGGTACACACACCCCAAAGTCTCAGGCCAAGTTTGGTGTGGGACCATGGTTGTCAGACCATAGCTGTGGGACCATGGGTTTCAGAGATGGGTAGAAGTGGTGCTGAGAGCCCTGGGGCAGTGGTGGACTTGGCACTGCTGGGTTAACAGTTGGACTCAATCTTAAATCAGCCTGAATGACTCTATGATGCTGTGCCAGATGGTCCTGGAGACATAATTCCCCCTTAACTGGACTTCCCCTTCATTTTTTATTTTTTTTTTCCATTTCTTTTCAGAACTGCCTGTGAGGATCAACAAACCTTTGGCAGATGTCAGTGTAACTCAGAAGGACAAGGTCACTTTGGAGTGTGAGCTCTCCAGGCCCAACGCTGATGTGAAATGGTTCAAGGTACAACAAACTGGGAGTGGTGGAATTTCAATTCCTGACTTTTGGAAGGGATTGAGAGCCTTGAATGTCACTTCCAGGGGCTGTGAGCCTGAGCCCTTACTGTCAGCTCTGTGCATTGCTCTCTTGGCCTCATGTCCATTTACTTGTCCAGATCATCACTCTGTGGTGTTTATTTGCTGGGTGTGTTTATTGAGCTTGGGGTTCAGTTGATACTTGGTTCTCCCCTGTAACAAGTGACAGGACAAGAGGAACCAGCCTCAAGTTGCTCCAGGGGAGGTTTAGGTTGGATCTGAGGAACAATTCATTCCCAAAAAGTGTTGTCCAGGACTGTCCCAGGCTGCCCAGAGCAGTGGTGGAGTCTCCACCCTTGGATTTCCAAGCCATGGAGATGTGGCACTGAGGGACATGGGTGACCTGGCAGTGCTGAGTTAGTGGTTGGTCTTGATGATCCTAAAGGTCTCTTCCAACCCAAATGATTCTGATTCTATGATACTTTCATGGGGATAACAGCATTTCTTTAAGGCAGTATCTGAAGGGTCTTTTTTTCCACCCCCATGCAGTGTCAGTGGGTGCAGTAAGCACAGACCTGCATGCTTGGTTTGATCTCTACAGAAGTGGAAAAGTTGATGTAGTCTGGCTTGACTTTTTCCCTTCCAGGATGGGAAGGAGCTCCAGCAAAGTAAAAAAGTGGGGATTATCTCCCAGGGAAATAAGAGAAGCCTCATTATTCACAAGTGTGAATATGAAGACCAGGGGACCTACACATGTGAGGCAGCTCAAGACAAGACATCAGCTACTCTGAAGGTTCATGGTATGTTTGATCAAGTAGGAATTCACATCATCTGCAGGAATTTTGACTGCAGAGCAGGAGGCTCAGTCTGTGCATTTCTCAGTTACACATTCATAATTTTCTGTTTCTAGGCTGAACAGAGCTGGGGGTGTCCAGCCTGGAGAAGGGAAGGCTCCAGGGAGACCTTATTGCAGCATTTCAGTATTTAAGGGAGGTCCATAAGAAAGATGAAGAGATGTTTTACTATGGCCTCCAGTGGCAAGACAAGGGACAGTGGTTTTAAAGTGAAGGAGGGTACATTGAGATTAGATATTGGGAAGGAATTCTTTACACTGAGGGTGGTGAGGCACCAGAACAGGTGGCTCAGGGAAGCTGTGGATGCCACATCCCTGGCAGTGTTCAAGGCCAGGTTGGATGGGGCTCTGAGCAACCTGCTCTAGTGGGAGGATTGGAACTGGCTGAGCTTTAAAGTCCCTTCCAATCCAAACCATTCTATGATCTGAAAAGACAAATCAGCTCCTTATTTCTTACAAGATGCTGTCCTCATGTGGCCACTTGGGTTCAGCAGTATCTGTCCTGTTCCATTGCTCTGAACTCCCCCTTTCTCCCTCACTTTGGGGTTGGGATGGGTTGCTCTTGGAATGCTTGGCTCTTCTTCATCTGAGCTCTGGTCCTGCAGTCCATCCATCCAAGGTGGATTTCCTTTCAAAAGGAAAAAGCTGCAGCAGCACAGAAATATGGATCAGTTGTGATATGAACAAGTGCAAAGCTGCAGAGTTCAAGATGATTATCCTGATTTCAGGGGACTCCAAAGCAAAAGGTCCTGGCACCCAGGCAGGGGAGCATGCAGAGGAGCATGTGGATGGAGTGGGTTAATGGTTGGATTTGATCATCTTGAAGGTTTTTTGCAAGCTAGATGATTTTATGTGACAGATGATTTTCTAGTGACACAAGAGCTTGTAGGCTTGTGTTTATTTCCCTTGGCATCCAGAAAATCATCCTGCAGAGAGCTCCACTGTTAGCTGGTAATTCTACCTGTCAGTTCCAGCATCAAAAGCATTTACTGTGGAGTTGATGAAGGAGATTACCCAGGAAGAGTAGAATGAAACAAGTCCCATTTCTTTCCCATTCAAGTAGAACGCACCACAGTAAATTATGGAGAAAACCCAAATAAACATTAATCTCTGATTTCCCAGCCCGAGATATCAGGATTATTAAACCACTGGAAGATGTGGAGGTGAATGAATATGAGAGTGCATCTTTTGTCTGTGAGATTTCCCACGATGAGGTCCAAACCCAGTGGTACAAAAATGACAACAAGCTGAAGGCCGCCGACAATATCAAGATGCGTCAAGATGGTAGGACCAGAAAAGAGATTCTCCTCCTTGAGTGGGGGTGGGATGGAGCAGGTGCTGCTGGGGGAGACTAGGACAAAGGGCCTGACCTTCCAAATCAAGTTAGGAAGGCAGAAAGTTCCCATTTTTTCTGGGGTTGCAACTAAACTGGGACAGCAACACTGGGAACTTCAAATACAGCGAGTTTGGTGTCACCACCACCCCTGCTGCCAGCAGTGGGTAGGAATTTGTGTCATCTGACAGGGGTGGGATCCTTCTGTTTCAAGGAACTGGCTGCCCAGGAAGGTGGTGGAATCACCATCCCTGGGGGTGTTTACAAAACGTGCAGCTGTGGCACTTCAGGACATGGTTTAGTGGTCCCGATAATATTCAGTAGATGGTTGGTCTTGATGATCTTGATGATTTCCAACCTTAATAATTCTCAGTATTTACCAGATGGTGGGGACCACATCCAGTTATTCCTTGGAGGAGCTGAGCTCAAGTTACCCTTTGATACAGGGCCATAGACACAGGGGAGTGGTCAGCCTTGCTGCCAGGAGAGCAGGTGGCACTGGAACCAGCTGAGGGATGCTCACCCTGGCAGAGAGAAGCTGTTTTCTCAGGAGAAGTGATGTCTGCTTGTGTGTCTGTTCTCAGGAAAAACCTACTCCCTGACTTACACACGTGTTGAAGTCCAAGATGCAGCAGAGATCAAATTTGTGGCAGAAAAGGCAGAATCTCGTGCCCACCTTACTGTAAAAGGTAATGATTCTTTTCATGCCAGTTCTCCTTAAGCTTTTCCACGTCACAAACCAAATGTTTTCCTTCATTTTCTGCATGTGAAGTATCAGCCCCACTGAGTGGAATCTGCTTCTATTAAATAACAGTTTATCTTCTCAGGAAGGTTGATTTTGTGCCCTAAGATATTAAAAGTCACGTTTGAGGGACAAAGATCCCTTGCTTGAATTACTCCTGAGTTTTCTTTCTGGTGTATGCTTAAAGAATGCACCAGGTTTTTGGTCATTAACTTAAGCAATTAAACAGACAGAGACAAAAGGAAGACACTTAATTCATCATACAGATGAGGAGCTTGGGAAATCTGAGTTCCATCCCTGCCTTTGCCACTGCTGTGCAGTGTGGGGTAAACGATCCCTTATCTCTGCAGTTCACCCCTCCAAGTGCTAAAATAGGGATTAAACTGTTTTCCTTCCATCAGCTCTTCCCTTGCTGTGTTAGTTGAGTGCTTAGCACAGCAGGATTCTTGTCACTATGCATCTAATTGACCATCAAAGAGATATTGCTGATGAGTTTTTAATTAGTACCTTCCATGGAAGATTTAATATTTATTCCTGTTGGTTTTTTTTATACTTTAGAGCTGCCTGTAAAAATAGTGAAACCTTTGAGAGACAAGATTGCTCTGGAAAAACACAGGGGCTTCTTGGAATGCCAGGTGTCCCGTGCCAATGCCCAGGTGAGGTGGTTCAAAAGGAACATTGAGCTTCACCCCAGTGCCAAGTATGAGATGGTGAGTGATGGAGTCTACAGGAAACTCGTCATCAATGATGCAGGCTGGGAAGATGAAGACACCTACACTTGTGATGCCTTTGATGACAAGAGCAGTGCCAATTTCTTTGTTGAAGGTAGGAAACCACTTCCCCACCCTTCTCCCCCACTCTGGGATGCATTGGCAGGAGTAATGGCTGATCCTGATTGGGTTGATGGCTGACACTGATGATCTTGGAGGTCTTTTCTGACCTCAGTGACTCTGTCATCCTCCAAGCCCTTGGCATTGAAAACACAGTACTACTTAAAAAACATTTTAGTTTGGTGTTGATTCCTTCTGAAGTACATTGATAGTGCTCCCATTTTGGATAATAAGGGCAGGAACATCCTAGAAAATGAATACATGGGACATTCTCCTGAGGAAAGTCCTGTTCCCAGAGCAGTTGATCAGAGGTACTGGAGGAAGTTTGTTGTTCAGAGAAAAGGTGCTGTATCTGGCCAAGATTTTTCCTGTTAACATCTGCATTTCAGTGAACCTTCTTTTCCATTTTCCATAGCACCAGGTGTTAGATACCAGAGTGGGAAGATGGCTTTAGAACTATGAGTGAGAACTGGGAGATCTGGATTCTCCTGAGGCAGTGCCACAGTCCCACTGTCTGACCTGTGGCCAGTAATACATCCTTATTTTCATGCAAAAAGGAATATTTGAAGGCCTTTTTGAGCCACTAAGAGCAGTATTCAAGTGCAGTGAAGATGATGAGAGTGTGCAGGGTTCTAATGAAAGAGTTTTGTGACTCCCAAACCTCTGCTTTCTCATCCCTTCCTTCATTCAGAGCAATCCATTAACATTGTCAAAGAGCTGTGTGACGAGGACGTGACTGAGCCTGAAGAAGCCAACTTTGAATGTGAGACATCCATCCCATCTGTGAAACCCCCCAAGTGGTTTCTACGTGGAGAAGCCTTACAGGCTGGCAGAAACATCATCATGCAGCAAGAAGGCACCATCCACAGGCTGACAATCCTGAAAACCAGTGCTGACATGACAGGCACCATTCAGTTCTCCATTGGCAAATCCAAATCCACGGCAAACCTGCTCGTTAGAGGTAATGTGATGTGTCCTGGCTTGATTCAATCAGGAGAGGATGAAAGATCTTCCCTCTCACAGTCTCTGGGAAGTAATTTTTCAGACACACTGTCTAATGTGCAGGTTCAACTGGCTGTGCTCTTGGAAATGTAGGTGTTCCTGGAAGTTCTGGTTACTTCCCAGTATCAAGTTGCTGGGCGCAATGGTGGATGCCTGAAATGAGCCAGAGAAAGTCTTAGGAAGGGATCTGATGAAATGGGATTGGTGTGCCTGGTATTCAAAACTGGTAGTCAAATGTCTTGAGCTAAGACTGACTTTTGGGTTTGGTGGGTTTAGTTAGTTTTGTTTGTGTTTTTTTGGTTGGTTGGTTTTGTTTCTAGGGTGTTTTTGGTGGTTTTGTTTGCTTGGTTGGTTTTTTTCCTCTTGATTTTATCAAAGAGGACAAACCAGATGAAATTTGCCAGGAGAGTTTGTTTTGTCTCATTTCTGAAGCAGACAAGTTTGATAGCTCATTTACTTAATCCGTGTTGTCATTGGCTTGATCAGGGACAAAGCTCCAAGGCTTTTTCTCTTCGGCTGTCACCACAGTAAATCTCTCCAACTTCATCCTGAAATCCCTGTTTTGACTTTAATTTGCTCTTACCTGAATAAAAGCTTCAATCAGAGAGTAATTCATTAAGCACTGAACCAGAACTGGGCTGTGCATATGGTAGTAAATACACAATATTATCTTATTGAAACTACCTATAAAGCATCAGGACGTTTTAGCTTCAAAGCAAATCAGCTCTGTAACAGAAACCTGTAGCAAGGCACAAACCAGTTGTGAGTGACACCCCTGAATTGGCATCAAACACAGATTAGAAACTTCCCTCTTCTTCAGAATGCTCCTGTTTTCTTTCCCAACCCAACTCTCCAGATTACCACATACAGATCACCAGGAAGATGGAGGACAAGACAGCTCTGGAGCGTCACTCAGTCATCCTGTCCTGTGACTTCAGGCCTTCTCCAAAGGTTGTGAAGTGGTTCAAGGACCACACGCCCATTGAGCCTTCTGAGAAGTACAAAATCAAACGGGAGCAGCATTCTGCAGAGCTCAAGATTCTGAAGGTGAAGCCTGAAGATGCTGGAGTGTACAAGTGCAGGGCTGGAAATGCAGAGACTGAGGCCACGCTGAGTGTTGAAGGTATGAGTGGTTTGCAGCAGGGAAACCTGGCTGTGGAGTAGCTGAGAGGAAGGAAACAAAACAGTTTTATGTGTAAAATAAAATTGAAGGCATTGGGAAATATGGAATTTGTTGTTACACCAAGTAAATGAGATGCATTGTCCCATGGTGTAGAGGAGACCAGACTAACCCCTCTTAATAAACCCTAAACACCTTGAAATCTGGGGTTTTTTTGCACTAATTTCTGGCGTCACAGTGGTGATGGTGCCATTGGTTTCCCACAGCCCGCAACGTCGAAGTGCTCAAGCACCTGCAGGACGTGGAGATTGAAGAGGAGAGCTGTGCTGTCTTCTCCTGCGAGCTGTCCCACGGTGATGAGGACGTGGAATGGTTCCTCAACGACACCCTCCTTTACACCAACAACTTCAATGACATCAGGACTGTTGGCAACAGCTACGTGCTGACCATGAAGCAGGTCAGGCCCGAGGACGCTGGCACGGTGACGATGAAGTCGGACAAGGTGTCGGAGAGCGTGAGGCTGAAGGTGATAGGTGGGTGGTGATCACACTCCTCCTGAATGTAACTAAGAGGTGCAGAGGGGCTCTTCTTTACCACATCATGAGCTTCACCTCTTTGGGGATGAGCAATAAGTGTGCAGGAACACCCTTTGAGTGAAAGCTTCTCCTGTATCCAATGATTCTCCTAAGAAAGATTGTTTCTTTCTGCCAAAGCTTTCCATAGCTATTTAACATCCTTCTACTCATCAGGATAGTCCCAAGAGCAATTTCCTTCACCTACCCTTCAATAGTATATATTCTACAAACTGCTTTATAAAGATTTTTGTCCACAAGAAGCTGAGCTTCAGTGGGCACAGCTTTAGTTCATCAGTTCTGGAGTTGAACTGACTGAGGAAAGAGAAAGAAGTTTGGTGCTGCCCTTAACATGCCTTCAAGTTTGGTCTCATGTCTGAGTTTCTGTGGTTTATCCTGTCCTTGTGCAGCAGTTAAGCCACAGCAGGTTGCATGAATTACTCCAGGAATGTTAAAAACATGATGTAAAACTCAAAATGTCAAAATCCCATTTTCTCCAGCCACACTCCTGTACATGCATGTACTGGTAAATCACAGTGATTTGATATTCTTAATTATCAGGAAATGTTCTGAGCCATTCTCTCTGAAAGTCAGTCTGAACTCCTCTTAAAGATTTCTCTCTGATTTCCTCTTCATTTTGCCTCCTCTTATAACTAATTAGTTCTTCCCAGAGTTTCTGAATAATTTGACTCTTGTACTCACTTTGCAAAAGCAAAACTGTTGAGGAAAGTGAGGGGTGTGTGCAGTACATCCTTTTATTGCTCTTCCTCCTGCATGAATCCTGCAGTGAAAAAAATCTTTGGCTTTAGAAGATCTACATCCCAGTTACTTCTCTCCACAGGTTTTTCTTCTAACCACCCAAATCCCTTCCACTTGTAGATGCTGCAGTGAGAAAGGATCTTCCCAGAGAACATTTTCTGCCTCCCTATAATGCAGACAAGGGCTTCCTTAAATCTCATCTATCTTGCTGAGTAGCTGTTCCCCAGAAGTGTGAAGTGTCCTCAGTAGGGCCCTAGGTGCCTCCAAGCCTCATTCCTCTGATGAGATCTCCTGGGTCTGACAGGCACCTAAAACAGAAAAATAAGTCCTTGTGACCTCATGGAAAAGAGAAGCCACAATTATAGCACTGAGTAGCACTTCCCTTCCATGGCAGTGCAGATTCTTCCCTAAGGTTTATTTAACCTCTCTTTAAATATTTGGTAGCAACTGAAAATGTCTCACCTGAAGTATCCTGGTGGTTCTGTTTTGCCTGTTCACCTCCAGAGAAACCTGCTGTCTTCATGAAGGCCCTGGATGATGTGGTTGGTGAGGAGAGAGGGGTGATTAAACTGGAATGTGAAGTCTCCAAAGAGAAGGTCAAGCCTGTTTGGAAAAAAGATGGTGTAAATCTCACTTCTGATAAGAAGTATGAGCAGATGCAGTCTGGGAAGACCTTGTGCCTCCTTATCCATGACCTTGAAAAGACAGATGCAGGTTTATACACCTGTGATATTGGCACTGATGTTGCCAAGTCAAAGGTCAGCGTTCAGGGTAAGTGCTGTAGGTGACTGACAGTCAAGGGGGACTGCAAATATGGGTGGGCTTGGTCACCTTGTCCCACACATTCCTCTGTAAGCTTCACACAACATGATGGTGTCTGATCAGTCATTGTTATTTTTGGATGTTAATTTTTCTTGTGTTTAGTGAAAATCATGTGTCAAAGATGTCATGACAATGTTTCCTTCCTGACCCTCCCTAAGGTGCAGAAATACTCCCAGAAGAGCCAATAATTCCTAAAAAAAACCCCACCAAACCCTAACCTCCACCCAAAAAACAAAGCAAATAAATCCCAAGCAGCTTGATTCTGACATTTTGGAGCTATTGGTTCAGAGTCCATTGTGAGAGCACAAGAGCAGGACAGCACTGTCTGCAGCTCAGCCTGTCCTCTCATCTTTGTGACTGCTTGGAGGAAAAAGAAATGTTCATGGCTTTCAAACTCATGCTGGTAATGAGATAAATTTCTCATTATATCAATAATACCATTTCTCTTATCAGCATTGAGGGAAACCTCACAGAGCATTCCAGAGGCTTCCTATCTGAATTTTCTCCCCTTGTAGCCATTGAATCTTGACTCTTCACTGAGCAAGCTGTTCTTCATCCCATCCTTCCAGAGCAGAGCCAGGAGATTCACTTGCCCCTTTTTCTATAGCTCTGTGGAGATTCTGAGTGGATATGTCTGAGAAATCCTTCCCAGATCTAATACCTCTCTGAGGAATGCAGTCATTCTGCCAATCCAGTAGATAAACCAGTGTAATCCAGTAGATAAACCAGTGTGAGCAGCCAAAAAATGTCAATGCTACTGCTCACATCAACCCTAAAACCTTTTCTCCTTGGATGAACCTCCTTTCTGCCTTCCAGAACTGAACATTGGCATCACCAAAAGGCTGAAGAACACGGAAATCCAAGAGGGAGAAGATTGCACTTTTGAGTGTGTTTTGTCCCATGAGAGCATTGATGACTTCAACTGGACACTGAAGGGGAGCAAAGTGGGAAGTGGAGGGAGATTCCAAGTCTCTAATACAGGTCGGAAATACACTCTCCAGATCAAAAGTGTCATTCTTGAGGATGCTGGGGAAGTCATTTTCACTGCCCGTGGTCTAACCTCCAAGGCTTCTCTGGTTGTCAAAGGTAAGGAGATCAGAAATTGAACTCCAGAACCTTTCTTGGGTGTGTTTTCATAAGGTTCATCAGTAAAGTGTGAAGGTAAATTCTTGTTATGATCAAAACAGCTTTTTCTGTGAGCCTTCAAGCACTGAGATTTATATTTTCCTTCAAAACAAATAAAAGGCTGAAAATTTTATTGATATTTGAGAATTGCAGAGTACACTGGGTAGGGGAATTTTACAGACAATCACTACCCAGGCTCTATGTGCCTGAGATAATCACCCAAGGCTCCCAGGGTAGTCAGTGGAGAGAAGAGTTAGTTTCCAGACATGGTTCATTATCCACAATTAGACAATTCAGGAGAAAATCTATTGCTCTTTGAAGTCTTCTGCCTATACTTTGCTGTTTGTAGAGTGGTCCTGGAGTGAGTGCCTGTGTATTTAGTGTGTGTTTAGAGTGGGATCTATCTCACAGCAGCTTCAGTGATGACAAAATGACATCTCCATCAGGACAAGTCCTCAGTTCATGCAATTACTAGGTGCTAAAGAGCAAGGCTGCTTTTCCCCTCCCCTCCCTTCCCAACAGGAACCATTCCCTGGGGAATGGGAAAATCTGAATTGGAATTGCAACTCCCCCAACCACACAGCAAACGTCATTTTGACTCAAAGTTCACTCTGTTGTTCTGTTGGGTTGATTTTTTCCCCTTCTCCAGAAAAACCTACTGAGGTTACCAAACAGCTGGAGGATAAAACATCAGCAGCAGGGGAGGACATCAGCCTGAGCTGTGAGCTGTCAAAACCTGATGTGAGCATCAGGTGGTACAAGGATGGGAAAGCGATCCGCAAAAGCCAGAAGTATGACCTGCACCAAGAGGGCACCAAGGCCACCCTGATCATCCACAGCTCCACAGTCAAGGACAGTGGGGAGTACACCTGTGAGACAGAGCTCTCCAAAACAACAGCCAGGATCACAGTGCAAGGTCAGTTAAACCCAGCACAGGGGCTGGGGAGTACAGAAGTGGGGGTAAATATCTGCAGCCCAAGGGAGATGTTGTTCTCTTCCATCTCCCTAAGCAAGATCAGGTTTGAGTGTACAGAAAAATATGAGAGACTAAAAGATTGTAAAGAAACCTCTGAAAAAACACCTTGGACCAGGGGAGGTTTAGGCTGGACATAGGAAAAATCTCTTCCCTGCAAGGGTTGTCAAACCCTGTCCTAGGCTGCCCATGGCAGGGGTGGAGTCCCCATCCCTGGAGGGATTTAGATGTGGTGCTGATGGACCTGGTTTGGTAGTGAAATTGGTAGAGTTAATGAGTGGATTTGATGATCTAGAAGTCTTTTTCAACCTTAAATGGTTCCATCATTCTACATTCTGTGATTCTACAGGTGGGGGCAGAAGGGAGTCAAGATCACTCTGTATGTCCAGGACTTGTTTGGGTAACAAATGTGTCTCTCTTTTTTTATTTTCTAGAAAAACCTAATTATTTTGTCAAGGAACTTTCAGATCTGAAAGCTGATGAAAGTGGAACTGCAGTTTTTATCTGCCAGAGTGAGAGACCTGCCTCCTCTGTGGTCTGGAGGAAAGGGATAGCTGAACTCAGGGCTGGCAGGAAACACGAGATGACCCAGAAAGGACAAGTTCTGCAGCTGACCATAAAAAACCTGGAGAAAAGTGACAGTGACACTTACTCCTGTGACATTGGGGATGCCCAGTCCAGAGCCAAGCTTGTTGTACAAGGTATGAATGAGAGGAGTATGATTGGACACCCCAATAGCACAGGGGTTGTCATGGGAGGGATCTTTTGCTTAATGATGTTCAGAGCCCAGTGATGCTGTCAGAGCCACATCCTCCTGACCTTTCCAGGTAGAAAATGTGTGACACTGGATGTGCATTGTACTGGCTGCTTGTCCTGCTCTACACGTTCTGGTGCTTTGAAGTTGTCTGCATCCCATTTTGGTGTGTCCTGTACATCCCATCTTCCTGTGAATGGTTTGTGTGGTCATAACTGGGGAACTATGGCTTAGTCTTCTGAACCATGAACGTGAAATACTCACATGGGAAATCTTGGAGTTTTCCATCTCAATTTTCATGCTAGAAACAGAAGGTTCCAGTAATTGATGTATCTATGTTCCTTTCAGGCCAGAAAGTGCTAATAACAGAAGATCTGGAAGATGTCACTGTGTTAGAAGGAGAATCTGCCATGTTCAAATGCAGAATCTCTCCTGTAGACTATAGCAAAGTGCAGTGGTTTTTGGATAAAACCCCACTCCATACCAATGAACTTAATGAGATCCAGTCTGAGCCTGGTGGATATCACCTGCTAATGCTGAAAAAGCTCTCACTGAAGGACTCGGGGCTCATTACATTTGAAGCTGGTGATAAGAAAACTTCTGCCAGTTTGGTTGTTAAAGGTAATTCAATCATCACAAACTTCAGGAGAGGAAAGAATGCATAGAAATAAGTGGGGGTTCACGTGGGTAGGTGGGGAAAAAAGAGCAAAAATGCAACAAATTTGACCCCATCATATGTGTTTCTGTGTATGTTCATCACCTAATTAATGAAGCTAGGGCTGGGGAATGAACTCTGTTATTCTAGCCAGCTCTGAGTATTTATTTCACCCTAAATGGGAATGTGATAGGTAGTGATGGTACTTTGAATGATGTGTCCAGTTTCCCTTGAGCTGAGCTGATAGGTTGATGATCAATGAGGAGAAATCAATTCAAGGAAGAAAAGAAACATGCAATCAACATGTTTTTAATTGAGTTTTCATTGAAAGGCATCATTGTTTGTGTTCCCTGCCAGTCATTCTTGACAATGAATTGTTTTATCTGGAAAAGTTAAACTGAGGTTGGCTAATTTAGTTACAGGTATCTAGCTTAGGCTATTTCTATAAGCTCTGTAAAAAGACAAGTGTTTCCAGAAAGGAGTTAATTGCCTCTGCCCTAATGGCCTCTTTTGGAAGTGACTGGTTTCTGGAAGACTGTCATCTTCCAGTGGTTGTAAAACACCCAACATGACCAGTCTGAGCCTCTGCCTGGTGTTTAGAGGACTCATACTCAAGAGATGAGACCTGCTCTAGATGACTGGCTTGGAGAAAACTATTTCACCTCACTTCATGCAGAATTAATAAGATTCAAACTAATCAACTCACATGAAAAAAGGCTTAAGAAAGTTGTACCTTCACATTCTTATTTAACAAGATGAGAGAGACCTGGTTTATGTTCTTCAACAGGGATGTTGTTGTCTCAGTTTCTCCCAGATGGCTTTGGGTATTTACTAAACACCATTTTATGGCACAACTGGTGGCTTCCTGAGGGCTTTCCCCCAAAGTTCTTTGTTACTAACCTTGGCTTGTAGTCTGGACACAAGTAATCCTCACTGTAAATCTCCCAGATTACTTGTGAAAAGCCCAACTTCTTGGGAAACATCTCAGCTGGTTTTTATGTGATTCTAGAGAAGCCCTGCATCTTCACAAAGGAGCTGGTTGATACTGAAGTCACTGAGGGAGAGGATGTGATCCTTCACTGTGAAACCTCCAGATCAGACAGCCCTGTAAAGTGGTGCAAAGATGGGAAGAGCCTTAGGAATTCTTCCAAGTATCACATCAGCCGGTCGGGATTTGAAGCCAAGCTTGTCATTCCCAGGGCAGAAGAAAAAGACAGTGGCAGATATGAGTGTGAGGCTGGAGCAGCTAAAAGTAGTGCTGTTGTTACTGTCAAGGGTAAGAACATTTGGAATGATGCTGTGGGTCCTAACTTGTCATCTAACACCAAGGTCACAGTAAGACACTGCAATGATAAAAACCAAAGGAACCTCGTGTCTTTGCACCACAGTGCAGGAGAGGTTCTCATCTCAGCACCCAGAGCAGCACCCAGCCAGGTGACTGGGAAACTGGAAAATCCTTCAGCTCCCATTAGTCAAGTGCCTAAGCTCTCTGTTACAGAAAGCAATGGGTCAGTAGAGAACAGTGGGCATCTCTTTAGGAGATCCACCCAGCCTGAGAGGAAATCCAGACCTTCCAAAGCTGTCTCTACTCATGGAGGGAACTCAGACACTCACATTTATCTGGGTCATTGCTTTAGGCAGCCAAATTTAGAGAGAAGAATGTACCCAAAGAGTGTGATCAGGCAGGAGGTGTCATCTAAAGGGCTGCTGACACATAAATTCTCCTCTTAGCCACAAAGAATTGTAGTGTAATTCTCTGAGCGCCTTGGGTAAGCACCATGTGTGTTAGGTAAGCATTGGGTCTGAGCACATCAGCATCAGGCTCATCTACTACCCACATTACAGTCACTCCTGCCTGTCTTGAGCCACTGCCACAGCCTGGGGAGCTCAATCTCTGTGAGCAGAATTGCTCATTCACAGGGGAGGTTTGAGCAGATGCAGGGAAGGTGTCAATGGCACAGGCTGTGTGGATGTCCTGTGTCCAGCCAGTATAACACACTGGGGAAGGGCAGAGCAGATGTGCCTGGCTTAGAGAAGCCAGGGGTTGGTGGAACAGCCAACCTGAGTCCCAGAGCACAGAGGGGAGGGAAGCTGCTCACACAGAGCCCAGAGAAACAACCAGCTTGAGACTGGGAGATGCTGTGGGAGTAAAAAGACCTTGAGGATGTATGGAGAGAGGTCATTGTTAATTGTCTCAATTAGGATTCAGTAGCTGACAGTCATAAAGCAGCAGAAGGCAGGAAGAAACTGAGGGGTTTTTTAATTATTTGAGGGGAAAACCCTTCAGTTGAGGTTCTGTCTCAATAAAAACCTTCCTTATTCTAGCTCATCTTAAAGCCTTGAATTCCCAGGCTGTGACAGAGCCTGCACAGGGATCTCCACAGGGATCCTTCCTTGTGCAGCTGTGCAGCTTTCCTGTGTCTGCTCTCTGCTGGTTTTAAGTCTGCATTTGGACAAAGTGCTTTGCCATTTCTCTGTCCTCTGTGTTGTGTGTTGACCCCACACAAGTTATACATGTTTTGTGCCCACTGGTCCAGTTCTGACCACCCCTCTGCAACCCAGTTTGTGTCACCAACAGCAGTGCAGCATCTGCCTCTACCATTAATAATGACAACACAGTAATAGTAACAATGTACAGACAGTGGGTAAAAAGAAAATAAGCAGATGGCCTAATATATGTATTTTTTTGTGCTGCTGTAATGTGCTGACAGCCAGATGTGAGTTGTCAGAATCTGTTTGTGTTAGTGCTTTTCCATTCCTGTGGTTTTCTGTCTCAGCAGCAAAGTCTGAAACAAAACAAAAATCAAAACAACAAAAGAAGGAAAAAGTCGTTTCCAATCCATTTCAATTTCTTTTTCAGAAACACCAGTTCTTTTCAAGAGAGAGCTCCAGAATGAAGAGGCTAAAGAAGGAAAACAAATCAAGCTGACCTGTGAGCTCAGCAAACCTGGTACTCCAGTGAAATGGATGAAAGGAGACACTGTTCTCTATGCCAGTGAGAAGTATGAATTTAAGCAGCACGGGACAGTGGCAGAGCTCATTATCCAAGATGTCCAGTCCGTGGATGCTGGGGACTACACCTGCACTGCTGGGGAGCTGAAGAGCACTGCTTGGGTGAAAGTAAATGGTAGGCAGAGTTAGAGATGTGGCCACACTTTCCTAATGCAATCTCTGTTTAAAACCCCTCCCAAACCCCACACAACACTGTGCTGGCTCCATCTATAAATTAACAGGTAAAATTTCAAGTAATATTGAGTACTTTTAAGCAGCTGTGCATACTTGATGTCATCTCATGTTATACACCTGGGGTTTTAAATCTGCAACACCCCACTGGGCAGAAACTAAATAGGTGCAGAAGGTTCATCTTCTATGCCTTAGTTCCTGACCTATTAGCTGTTTTATATGTGGTAAAGAATGGAGTTAAAGATGGAGACCAGAAGCATTGGAGCACAAGAACATGAAAGCACAAATGCATAAATTGCAGATAAATTGCAGGTGACCAACTGATGACTTTTTAGATCCCCCCAAACATTTACCTTCAGGTCTCTCAGATCCCACCTGCAATGCCCTTAAAGCAGTGAAGTGCAAACTTGGTTTGAAGAGGTGACTTGTACAGCAGGTGAAGAGGCTTTGTCCTGTTGTGTATCCTGTGTTCCAGCTGTGCCTGTGCTTTTCAAACAAGCCCTGGAGAACACTGCAGGGGAAGAGGGGGAATCTGTCTCCTTGCGCTGCGAGCTCACAAAAGCTGCTGGCACCGTGGTGTGGAGGAAGGGAGAAGCCACCCTCCAGGCAAGTGCCAAATATGAAATGAAGCAGAAGGGGACAGTGGCAGAGTTGGTGATTCATAATGCAGAGCCAGAAGATGCTGGAAGATACACCTGTGAGACTGGAGACCAGCAGACCACAGCCCAAGTCAAAATCCATGGTAGGAATAAGACCTTGTGACCATTTGTTGTTGTTCTTGCCATGGTCCTGCCAGTTCCTGCACATTTGTAGGGAGTGCTCAGGAAAAAAGATCAGTAGAAAGAAAAGGCAGCTTTGGCTGGGTCCATGATGTTCTCTTTTTTCTAGGACTTCATGCTAAAATATAGCAATTAATATGCCTGATAACAAGATTTCTTTCCTTACCTCTGAAATAGCTCTCTGCTCTGGACAGAGCACTTGTCTGAGCTCTAAGCTGGAAGGTAAGAAGGGCCTCACCTCCACATTTTGTTGAAAAACAGGCAATTCTCTTATGCACTTTCTCTGCAAGTCTTTATACATATCTACCATCAGCATTTGGGCAGCAGAAGGGTAATTACTTTGATATTCTAATTGGGAAATCATTGTTTTGGTTTTGTTCCCTCCCAAACTCATGGTGTGCTGTTGTAAATGCAGGGAGACTCCTGGAAGTGCAGGTAGGTCAGAGCTCATTAGCTGTGCCAAGAGAAATTGGTTTGGTTCTAAGTGAGGTCATCAGTGGGTAATGGTGCTGCTAAAGTAAAATGAGAACACTTCATTCCTCAGCTGCCTCTGTGCTCATCAAAGAAAAGCTGAAGAGTGTGGAAGCTGTGGAAGGTGGGACAGCCACCCTGAGATGCCAGCTGAGCAGAGAGGCCCCCGTGGAGTGGAGAAAGGGCCACGCTCTTCTCCGGCCAAGTAACAAGTACAGGATGAGGCAGGAGGGCACAGTGTCTGAGCTGCTGATCCAGGATCTGGAGCCAAAGGATGCTGGAGACTACACGTGTGTAGTGGGGACCCAAAAAACCACAGCTGCCTTAACAGTCAATGGTAAAAAGTCAGCAATGGCCTGTGAAACTCTGGAATGTTTCAGTCCATGTCTCCCTTTCTGTGTGTTCCTTCCCAACACTTATCTTGTCCTGCCTTTACACCTTTTGTCCTCCCATTTTTTCAGGTTTCTGTGTCTCTCCTTTTTTTCCATCTTCCATCCACAATCACCTTTCACTATGTTCTGTGTCTGTGGTGTCTTCTCATCCTTCCTCAAGTGAAGGGTGCTGCCATGCATGGATCTTTCCCTAAATTAGCATGGAAACATAAGATTCCTTGGGCTTTTGTGTTCTGGAGAGTCCATCACCTTTAAGGATGGAAACATAGATTCCTTGGGCTTTTCTGTTCTGGAAAGTCTTTAAGGATAAGGCAGTTTGCCATTTGTATCCATGATCCCAACCAAGACCTCACAGAACAATCTGCTAGAGATTTTTGTCACTGGCCACACTCACAAAAACCAAACCAACAACCAAGAAAGGCTCCTGTAATCCTCTAAACACTGCTCCAACCTCTGCCCAGAGATCTGGGCAGGGCCTTTGGGTGCAATCCCTTTCCATTCTGCATCTCTCAGCCCTGCCGATCCGATTCAAGAGGGAGCTGAAGAACGAGGAAGGCACGGAGAGCGGGACGGCCACGCTGCAGTGCGAGCTGAGCCATGCAGGGGGCTCTGTCCAGTGGAGCAAGGATGGGAAGATGCTGCTGCCCGGAGGCAAATACAGCATGAGACGGGAAGGGAGGTTTGTTGAGCTGGTTATCCAAGATCTCCACCTGGCAGACGCTGGGAGCTACACCTGCCTGTGCGGGGACCAGAAGACAACAGCAGCTTTGAGAGTAACCGGTAACCCTTCTCCTCGTGTTTCTCACCAAGCCTCAAAGGCAGGGTGTTTGGTAGCTTTGCTGGGCACCTGCAGCTTGCTCAGAGTGGTTTCTTGGGGGTTTCATGTCCTCAGTGCTGTGGTGCCAGAGAATCACCCGTTTAGAGAATATTTCTTTCTGCATTTGATTTGTTTTCTGCTCTGAAGCACACCCAGGTTGTATATTGGTATCCCCATTTCTCTCCAGGTTTTTACCTCCTCTTTCTACTCTATCCACTTAGTAGTGCATTTTGGGTTAAATGTAAATACTGCAGCCCAGTAACTCCCAGCAGAGCCCAGTTTATTTCCATCTAGTGCTGATTCCTTCTCTGTTGGTGTTGCATCCTTCAGCCTTGCCTATCCTCTTCCAAGAAGAACTGTCCAACCAGGAAGCCACGGAGGGGGAGGCAGTCACTTGGCACTGCAAACTCAGCAAACCAGCCCCAGTCGAGTGGAGAAAGGGAAATAAAGTCCTCAAGCCAAGTGAAAAATACAAAATAGAGCAGGAAGGTCCCTTTGCAGAGCTGGTGATCCAGGAGCTGGATTTGGGAGATGCTGGTGACTACAGCTGTGTGTGTGGAGATCAGCAAACTACAGCTGCTTTGGCAGTCAATGGTAAACACCAACTCCTCAGCACCTGCCCCAAGCAAACCTCTAAAATTCCCACATCTCTGCCTCTTTTCCTCCTTTTTTATCCACTCTCTGTGCACTTTCTATCTTCTCTGCTCCTGATTAAATTTTTTCTATCCTGTTTTTCTCCTTTCACCTGATACCCTCTTGATGTGCTGCTATTTGTCCTCCTAGGTGCTCTGTTGAACTAACAAGGGGAGGAGAGGTCCCCAACTCAGCACAATCTCCATAGTCCAGCAGAGCTTCTTGATTAAAAGTTTTTTCCAAAGGAATTGACCTAAAAGTAGGAATAATATTTGCCTTTTGCAGCTTAGAC
>JAOEGS010005285.1:24189-77597 GCA_025447755.1 Corythornis vintsioides
GTGAGAACTTCTCATCTTAGTCTTCACTTCTAAAAAGTGAAGAAGGTACCTGTATGGCAGGCCAAGGGTGGGCAGATCTCCAACAGCAAACCTGTTCTCAGAGGGTTTCTCCTTGTTCCTCACTGCCATCAGTAGGTTCCAGTGCTTGACTTGAAGGAATGATCTTTAGAAACACTGAGCTCAGTGGGTGAGAGGTTTTCCTGTGCAGGGCTGAATGTCTGACCCCCTCCTTTGTGGGACTGATGCATCCTGCTGAGGAAATGGTTCAGAACCAACCTCACAACCCCAAATCATCACTTTGCAGGTCCTGATTGAAGGAGTAGTGAGACAAGTTTAGTCCCTGTCTCTGCCATGGAGAATAGTGACAAGTTTTGATTGCCCTCCAGCAGATGCACTTCATAGATATAGCTTACAACAGATGAAAGAAGAGTTTTTATTGAGCTATATCTTAAGGATAACATCCTTCTAAGGACAGGGGCAAAGCTTCAGAGGCAAAATTCTATTCTCTCCTATTTTCTTCATGGTTTTAGTTCATCTTCTTGCTCCCAGGTGGAAGTACTTCTGTTTCTGCTCTCTGAGCTGGCCCTTTCTTCACTATGCAAGTCACTTCTACAAGTGACACCACAAGGTGTCTTGCTGAATGCTGCTAGAAAAAAAAGCTGCATTCCTGATATTCTAGCCATTGTGTCCTTGGGAATTATGGCTTAAAGCTTCACCTGAGCTTGCACCACTAATTTTTTCTTCTGAACCAGAAAGATAAATTAGAGTGTCAGGTAAGGTGGAGATCTCCAGCTAGCAGTGTTGTCATCCAGGGCAAAGACTTTCAATCAAAAGTCATGTTGTTAATGATCCAGAGAGCTGATTTCAGACTTAAACATGTAGAGAGGCCAACAGGAATCAGCTGGGAAGTGATGAGCACGTTGGCTTAGAAGCAGGTCACAGTGGCAATTATCCTTGTGAGATGCTGCAGTAGTTTTCTAATGGTTTTCAAGACTCTTGTGGTTTGTTTTCCTGTCCAGAGTTCCTCAGGGTGTGGCTCATGCTTTTGATGACTTCTCTGTTTATATCCCATCCCTCTTAGCTTTGCCTGCCCTGTTCAGAAAAGACCTGGTCGATACAGAGGCGACGGAAAACGGGACGGCCGTTCTGCACTGTGAGTTAACCAAAGCCACTCCAGTGCAGTGGAGGAAAGGGCAAGAGGTGCTCAAACCCAGTGAGAAGTACAAAATGAGGCTGAAGGACACCACTGCTGAGCTGACAATCCACAGCCTGGAGGAAAGGGATGCAGGAGATTACAGCTGTGTGTGTGGGGACAAGGAGACGACAGCATCCCTGACGGTGCATGGTAAAATCCTACCTTCAATAGGGATCTTCTGCTTTGTCAGCCCACACAGGGATCCCAACTTCTCTTGATCCCATCTGTTAATTTGAATTGTTGTGGCAGTTGTATCAACCCCAGGGAATGACTCTTACTGAAGGTTCTTCTCTTAGGGCTGAGACATAGCACCCTCCAGTCTTTTCTGGCCCTGTTCTTCCCTGTCAGTGCAATCAGGAAGCAGATATTGAAGACCTCAGTGAAGTCATAAATAAGGTTTTTAGTATTGCCATTAAGTAATCTCTCTGGGTGTATCATTGAGATTTCACTTGTGTTTTCTTGAATAGAAACAAAGGTGCTCTGTCATGGTAGCTGAGAAGAGCAGAGAGAAAGATTCATTGCAGCCCAGAACTTTCAACTCCACAGTGTTCAGTTGAATTGTTCATCTGATCTCAGGGCAGAGCTGTGCATAGTTCCTTGAAGTTTTGGCATCAGCTTTCTGTTGTTCTAGCTTAAAGTTCATTTGGAGCACACCTTCCAGTTCTGAAATTCCAGTTTTACACCACTGATTTCCAAATCAGTTGTGGTGTGTTGCAAAGAACAAGGCAGGGATGCCCCTGAAATAATCTCTTGCTTCTTAGGTACTAAAACTTTTAGTGACTAAAGGGTTTTAACCCAGCAGAGCAGGTGAAGGTTCAGTGTTTCCTCACTTTTTAAAGTGCTCTCTCTTCACCTGTGATCTTCAGCCCTTCCTCCACATTTTAAAAAGGAGCTGAAGAACGTGGAAGCCCCAGAAAATGGCAAGGCCACTTTCTGCTGTGAACTGAACAAAGCCACAGCTGCTGTGGAGTGGAGGAGAGGAGACAGAGCCCTGGAGCCAAGTGCCAAGTTCACCATGAGATGTGAGGGCACCACTGCTGAGCTGGTGATCCATGACTTGGATCTGGCAGATGCTGGTGACTACACGTGCTGTTATGGAGACCAGAAAACCACTGCTGCATTGAAAGTGAATGGTAAAAACAAACAAATCCCATTCAGGGGATCATTTTCAACCTGTTGTGGGGTAATTTAGTTGGTTTGCCTTTTTTTGAAGAGCGTGGTAGTAGCAACTCTGAAATTGCAACCTCATTTCTGCTGAGTCTAGCAACAAATTGGGCATGGGCATGAATGCTTGTGGAACTGGTCAGGAACAGGCAGAGATCAGGGGGCTGCTGCAAGAATTTCTGATAGACATCTTGGTTACAACTTTGCTGCTGTTGTTCAGTAGCTGCTAAAGATGGAACATCGTTCTTGTCACTTCAGTTGCATCCCTGAAGTTGAGACTATTACTGTTTAATGACCATTTTTGATGTAGGTTTCAGTGTTTTGGAATAATTTGACAGTCAAGTTCTGCTAGGCCATTATCTGAGGAGAAATGATGGGAAATGAGATTGATGCCTCAGAGAGAATTCCATTTATGAACCTTTTCAGTAGCGACTCACATTGCAATAGAACTTAAGCAGCAAGTTGGGCTTTATTTTACATTGTGCCAATGGATACCTGAAGTAAGGAAGGGCTCAGTGAAGTGGACACTGGTGTGATTTTCCCTGTCATGCCAGACCACACTGTAAAGAAAGCTCTGACTTCTGAACAAGGTGTTCTCCAGCTTTCCAAACTCACCCTCCTTCTTTCCCAGAGTTAGTTATCTGTTCTGTTTGATGAGGGAAGGCTTTGCTTGTCACATGTGGTTGGCAGACCACACTCTTGGGTAGCTGCCATGGTCACCCATGCTCATTTTGACCTCCTCAGCCTTGCCTGCACACTTCAAGGAAGAGATGAAGGATGAAGAAGCCACGGAAGGTGGAACAGCCACTCTGCAATGTGAGCTCTCTAGGGCTGCCTCTGTGGAGTGGAAAAAGAAGCACAAAGTGCTCAAATCAAGTGAAAAATACACTGTGAGACAGGAAGGTACTACAGCACAACTGCTGATCCATGCTGTAGAGGCCAAGGATGCTGGGGAGTACATCTGCCTGTGTGGAGAGGAGAAGACAACTGCAGCACTGACAGTGCATGGTAAGGAAACAGGAAAAGCTTTTGTCTTGATGCCTCCTGTCCCCTCTGGAAGCCTCAATACTGACACACACAGAGTTCTTTAATCTCATCACAGTTAATTCTGTCAATTCTGTTAGCAATGGCTTTTCTTTTCCTTATTTTTTTAATTTTTAATAGTGATTTTTATCTAACTTGAATTGTGGTTCCATTGGTTTTACTAATATTTGCCCTGCTTTCTTCTCCTTGCTCTTGTTGGTGCACAGCTCTACTGCTTCACATCACACTGAAGGATGCCACATACTTGTGGGTTTGATTCTGTTGTACTCATTTCTGACTTGAGCCTAGAGAGATGGAGTAGCAGGAACATTCATCCTCAGGGTGATCTGAGATGTCAAGTTACATTAGCATTTGACAGATATTTTTTAACTAATACAAACAAAATTTGACTCAATGTAATATTTGTTTAGATCTTTCTTTACTGACATAGAATCACAGAATGGTTTGGGTTGGAAGGGACCTTAAAGCTCCTCCAGTTCCAACCCCCTGCCATGGGCAGGGGCACCTCCCACTAGCACAGGCTGCTCAGAGCCCCATCCAAACTGGCCTGCAACACTGCCAGGGATGGAGCATCCACAGCTTCTTTGGGCTCTGTTCCTGTCTTGTGCTCTGAACTCTTCTAGTAGTTATTCTATTACTTGTTCCAAAAGGTAAGGGGTATTTGGATGCACCTGAGCTTCCTGGTGTGAAAGTCCTAGAGCAGATTTCCATGATGGAAATATCATTCCTCTTATCCCACTTTATTATCACACAAGCACTTCAAGAGGTCTCTGATTCTGCTGCTCTTCAGCTTCATTCTCACTCCTAGGGTAGGTCTACAGGCATCCTTAACACACAAGGTAAAGCCTTTTCTTTGACCATATATGAAGTTTTCCCATTCCTGCTATTTATTCTCCATACATCTCTAAACCAACCAGCAAACTGACCTGCTCTGTGACCCTAAGACACAGATGAACACCTTCCCTCTGTGAGAGAATCCTCATGTCAGTAGCTGGGAATGGATAGATACTGGTAAACATCAAGGTTCATTTGTATTTTGTTTGGCCATGCATACCATGCAAATATTTGCTCCTTTGTTTCTCAGCCCTTCCTGCTCTCTTCAAAGAAGAGTTAAGAGATGAGGAAGCCATGGAGGGTGAAGCAGTGACTCTGCACTGTGAGCTGAGCAAGGCAGCTTCAGTGGAGTGGAAAAAGGGACACACAGTGCTCAGACCCAGCCAGAAATACAAAATGAGGCAGAAGGATGTCACTGTGGAACTGGTGATCCATGATCTAAAGGAGAGTGATGCTGGTGATTACACCTGTGTGTGTGGGGAGAAGCAGTCCACAGCTTCCTTAGCAGTACATGGTAATGACCCATCTCATCTCCATTTCCTCATCAAGCTAATGGTTTAAATTTCTTTATTTTTCCCCCTCCATGCTCATTGTTATCTCTTCATAGTCCCTCTGAGTCTCACTTTGCATGCCACAGAAAATTACTGGTTTATAATTTAAGGGAAAAACCATCCTAGGTTCTAATCCAAAGTGTTTTTAGGATCTGATCCTTCTAGTAGATGAGAAATCAGGTCTGAAGACAGCTCCTCAGTGCTGCCCTCCCTCTCCTTCCCTTGCCCTTCAGCAGGAGGCTGTTTGCTGCCCCATGGTAACCCTCTGTCCATTGCATCCTCAGCACTGCCTGTGAGCATCAAGGAGAGCCTGAAGGACCAGGAGGTGACAGAAGGTGAAGCAGCCACTCTGTGCTGTGAGCTGACAAAGGCTGCTCAAGTAGAGTGGAGAAAGGGGAGCAGGGTGCTCCAGGTCAGCAACAAATACAAAATGAGACAGGAGGGCACAGTCATGAAGCTGCTTATCCATGAGGTGGAACTGAAAGATGCTGGAGAATACACTTGTGTGTGTGGAGAGCAGGAGACAACAGCTGCCTTGATAGTGCATGGTAAAAAAAAAATACACCTGTGTCTGTGTTGTTGTGCTTTTCTCTGCCAGTCACCACTGTTGGTTCTGTGTTCACCTCTGGCTGCATTTGCTCCTTTCAGTTTAAGATGTCTCTAAGCCTGTTTGTATCCAGGCTGCTTTGCTCTTTCTGTCTACTGGTTTGTCCTATGTCCTTGAATCACGAGGAAAGGAAACTATTTCCATCCTAAAACTTTCTCTGCTTCTCCACCACCTCACCTTTCCCATCCCCTTTGTCTCATTTGACCATCCTCTGCCCTTTTTGTGACCTTCAGCCCTACCAGCCCTTTTCAAAGAAGAACTGAAGGATCTCCAAGCCATGGAAAGCCAGACAGCCACTCTGCAATGTGAGCTGAGCAAGCCTGCAGCTGTGTCCTGGAAGAAAGGAAACAAAATACTCAGGGCAAGTGAAAAATACATCATGAGGCAGGAGAATGCCCTTGCTGAGCTGGAAATTCATGATCTAGAGCTGCAGGATGCAGGAGATTACACCTGTGTGTGTGGAGACCAACACACCACGGCCTCTCTGGCAGTGAATGGTAAATTCCTCTTGCAGATGACTGTTCAGTTTTGGTTTCTCTGAAACATGGTGTTGCTGTGTGAAGTGTTCTTCATCTATTGGCTGTTTCCTAGGAGTTCATTTGTGTTCAGGGAAGAAAATCTTATTCTGAAATTTCATTTCAGGCTGATGCTCCTGAGAAGGGAGCTGAGGATGTGACAGTTTCCCCACACTGCTGTGTTACAAGCTGAAGAGAACAGTGCCTGGGAAATGCTCTTGTCCTGTCCTCATGGAGAGTCACCTCCTGATCAGCTCTGTAGTTTGTTTGACCTGTCAGCTCAGCATTTCTTTTCTTACTCTTTGTCATGGTTTAGGGGCAGGGCAGCCTGCTAGATCTAGACCAAGCAGCTGGGTTTAGCTTTCCAGATCATCCCAGTGATAACCTCCATGATTAAAGTCCCTGACTTGGCCTGATTTGAACTCCAAGTTGTGAGTTCATGATGCTGATCACAAAGGTGGAGGTCTTTGTTTAAACACACTCTCTATTGACTTTCCATTCCCAGCCCTGCCAGTGGTTTTCAAGGACGAACTGAAGAATGAAGAAGTCCTGGAAGGATCATCAGTCTCTCTGTGTTGTGAATTAAGCAAAGCAGCTCCAGTGCACTGGAAAACAGGGTCCAAAGTGCTCAAAGGAAGTGAGAAATATCAAATGAGCCTGGTTGACACCACTGCAGAGCTAGTCATTCATGGAGCAGAAGTAAAAGATGCTGGAGAATACACTTGTGTGTGTGGTGACCAGGAGACAACAGCAACCTTAACAGTTCATGGTAAAGAGACCTTATTCAGGTTGATAAATAGCTCTGTAAATAGACTCCCTCTGAAATGCAGCTGTTTCTGCCCTGCCTCACTAACTTCTCTTTGGTTTTATCCCTTTCTTTTCCTTCATTCTATGTATAGATCATTTTTTAATGAGAGAATAGCTCAGGGCAGATTTTAGGGTCACAATCTGTTCCCCATGTCCCTGTAAAAGGAGAAAACAAAATGTTTCTTTCAATCCAGGTCCTCTCTCCTTGGACATTTACACTTTCCAGCTCTTTTTCCCTCCCTCATCCCCATGGTTTATTTCCTCCACCCACAGCTTTCTCCAAAGCACAGCTGTTTGGTCTGTCAGGCCCTTCACTCCCCAGGCACTGCTCAAAGGAGTGAGGGGTGGAGCAGCAGCAGGAGGACAGGAGGCTGGAGCTGGGTAGGGTTGGGCTCTTCTCCCAAGGAACAAGCACCAGGACCAAGAGGAAATGGCCTTCAGTTTTGTCCCAGGGGAGTTTTAGATTGGAGCTAAGGAACAGTTTCTTCCCTTGAGGGTTGTCCAGGGCTGTCCCAGGCTGCCCAGGGTAGGGGGGGAGTCCCTGTGATCCCTGGAGGGGTTTCCAAGCCCTGGAGCTGTGGTGCTGAGGGCCATGGGGCAGTGGTGCCCTGGCAGAGCTGGGGGATGGTTGGACTTGACCTTAAAGGTCTCTTCCAACCAGAATGATTTGGTGATCCTGTGGTCAAAGAGACAGTTTTGTCTCCTCCAGCTTTTCCTCCAAAAATTCCTGTCTTTCCTGAGCCACGGGCTGCTTCTGAAGCATTTGGGTGCAGAATACAAACAGTGCTCCCTGCTTCCAATAGTTGTACACAGGGCCTGTTTGTGAGTAAATGGTAATGATGATTTTTCCTGTAGGTTGTTCTATCAGTGAGTTATTTCCAGAACAGGGAATAGTGAAAACCTGAAATTCTTATGACATATAATGGCCCTTCAAGCTTCAGTTTAAAACTCCATGCAGTTTTATTGTGGAATATGGAAATCTCCCAGGGTTTCTGACCTTGGTTTTAGGTCACAAAAAAAAAAATAAAAATTATTATAACAGGCTGAAAAATGGAGACTTGAGTGGAAATAATCCCAAGCATGGAAAAGAAATCAGGATTTAACATCTGTTTTGCTGATGACTACTTTGTTCCTGTTGCATCCTTCAGCTCTGCCAGCACTCTTTAAGGAGGAGCTAAAGAACGAGGAAGCAGAAGAAGGTGGAGAAGTTTCCTTGCACTGTGAGCTCACCAAAGCAGCTCCAGTGGTGTGGAAGAAGGACAAAAAGATTCTCCAAGCGAGTGAGAAATACAAACTGAGGCAGGATGGGCCAAAGGCAGAGCTGGTGATTCATGGAGTAGCTGAGGAGGATGCAGGACACTACACCTGTGTGTGTGGAGAGCACCAGACTACAGCCACCTTAACAGTACAGGGTAAAAACTACCTAGACCTCCTATCTTCTAACTGGAAACATCTGTCTTCTACTCTCAGGTGTTTCCCACATCTGTTTGTTCAACCTTATTAACTCCAGGTCCATTTGTTTGAGAGTCTTCCCTGCCTTTGACTTGCAGGCTGCATACATTGGAAAATACCTCTCCACATATTTGTGCCACCTTTTGGCTTTTTCTTTCCTTGAACTGCTATCCTTTCATCTTTCCCTCCTGCAATTCCTTTCCTAGCACTATTCTTTTGTCTTTCCTTTCCTGCATTTCTTCTTTAAAACACAAATCCATTTATTCTTTGCCATTCCTTTCTATCATTCTCAATACCATAAACAGAATTGCACTGGGAGACTGATTTTTTTTCTAAGCAGGAAAGAAGAAACTCTTTCTGTGACCTCCTTCTGGTCTTATTTAGCTGCAAGAACCAGTTGCTGTGCAAACAAAACTGGTGTTTCAGCTTAATGCTGCTGGAGAGAGGACGTGGTGCCAGATCAAGGAGGACAAACCTGGTTTCTAGCCTGGCTATGTACATTGACCTCCACCACTGTGGAGTGAGGTGCTAAGGCTGAGAGCTGAGAGATCCAACATTGTTAAACAGGTGGAAGATCTTCTCATCCCACCTAGTTAATAGAGATACTTAGTGCAGAGTCCTAGAATACAAGGTTGGAGGGACCTCAAGGATCATCTAGTCAAAATTTTCTTGGCAAAAACAGGGTCTATGTGGAAGGCACCAGATTTATTTCAAGCAGACAACTTGCAATGGGCACTAGAATCATGTTAAGTGGGGAACATGATCCAAGATCAGAAAACAGGCCTGAGATTCAGCATCTGATTATTTTCTCTGGGGTCAAGAAGAATCTGTGAGCCCTGGTTGAGTCTCTTCAAGGGTATCTTGAGGAAGAAGAAATGCTGAGTAAGGAGTTGTGCCAACACTCCAACATCAGGAGGGCTGCTCTGTAAGTAGGAGAAGAGAATGCAAAGGCTTGGAGTTTGTGGAAGACAATAACATGTGTGAGATAATGAACTCAGAGATTCTATTAGTTGTACATCCATAGGAACTGGTAGAAAGCAGGTGTAGCTCTCCTGGGGACAGTGCAATTTTATTTGTAGGAGCCAACATCAATCCAAAAGGATGAGGGTATTTATTCCCACTAGGATGTTTTCATTTTCTCTCCTCTCTTTGCTGCTGATGTTCACCCTTCCATAACCTCCACAGCTTTCCCCTGTTCCTGCCTGCTCTCCCCCATCCCTGGAGATAGCCTCAGTTTGTAATATTTTTACCTGCATCCTTCAGCTCTGCCTCCATTCTTCCAAGAAGAAGTGACCAGCAAGGAAGCAGCAGAAGGTGGAACAGCCACTTTGAAGTGTGGGCTCAGCAAAGCATCTGCCCGTGTTCAGTGGAGGAAGGGCCATCAGATCCTCACCTTGGGCACCAAGTACAACATGAGGCAGGAGGGTTGTGTTGTGGAGCTGGTGGTTCATGATTTGGACCTGAATGACACTGGAGATTATACCTGTGTGTGTGGAGATGAGACCACCACAGCCACCTTGACAGTGCATGGTAAAGTAATCCTTGGACTGAGGTCCTCCAAGCCTTACAGCTGCCCCAGTCTCTATTGCTGGGGTCCATTCCCATTCCCCTTGTGTTTTCCTGGGCTTTTGTCTTTATGTGCTTCTTCCTTCTGTAAGAATTGGGAAGAGTTACCTCTTGGTGTTTGTTCTCCTCAGCTGTGCTGGTCTTCTCACTTTCCTTGTCCTGCTGCAGTGTCCAGGGAAGCCAAGGGAGGTTTTTCCCTTGTGTTCCACTGATCTGGATCAGGGCTTAGCACTGTCCCATAAATCTCTCCCCCAGGACCTCACCTTCCTGCTTTTTAAGGAATATTTATTCTTTCTCTGGTAACTCTTTTACTCTTCAGCACTGCCTCCAGAATTCAAAGAAGACTTGAAAGACCTAGAAGCTGTAGAAAGTGGCACAGCTGCTCTGCACTGTGAGCTCACTAAACCTGCTGTGGTGGAGTGGAAGAAAGGGCAGGAGGTGCTCAAAGAGAACAGCAAGTATAAAATGAGTCAAGATGGTGCTATTGCAAAGCTGATTATCCAAGAGCTGGATGTGGAGGACACTGGAGAGTACAGCTGTGTGTGTGGAGATCTGCAGACAACAGCCACTTTGACAGTCAATGGTAAAAAAAGAAAGAAAAGTAAAAGGAAAAAGGGAAAAATTAATATTTTCTGAAAATAATCCTGTGGTTTAATGTCACAGAGAAGCCCAGGCTGCCCAGACAGGTTGTGGAGGCTCCTTCTCTAGAGAGATTCCAAACCCACCTGGACATGTTACTGGGCAACCTGCTCAGGTGTCCCTGCTGGAGTAGGGACCAGATGATCTCCAGAGGTCCCTTCCAACCCTCATTATTCTGTGAATTTGTGATCCAAGACCCAGCTTTTCAAGCTACCTCCTCTTGGCTGAGCAGCTGCTGGGTCAGCTATGAGTGCAAGAGACCTGTGCTTGCTTTACATGGATCACAGGCAGAGGAACCACAAGCTCTGAGATTCCTGTTTGCACAGCTGCTGACACACACATGATGGATATTCCCTTCTTGTTTTCATGACAAGCTGTTGTCTGAGCTTTTCCATGTCCCATTTGTGTGCATGTCATCTGGAAGGGCTCCCTGTTGATGGTCTAGGTCTTGACAAGACAGCAATCAGAGTTGTGTTTAAAGCTTTACATCACTTCTGGTGTGGGAAGGCATGAGTGTTTCTACATAAAGGAATGGATTGACACTAGTTTCAATCAGAAAGCAGCAGATTTTGTAGCCAAAATCTTTTTTGCCTCTGGTAGTTTCCAATACCCAGAGCAGATGCATAAAGCTTGATGGGAAACAAACATATTTGGGGATCTTCTTCCTGTCTTTTTATAGAGGGGAAAAAAAAAAAAAAAAAGTTGTTGTTATCACATAACCACTTAATGCAAATTTGTTCTGCAGCATCAGAGCCCGGGTGCCTTGTGCAGAGTTGTGCAGGCTGGAGCTGATGGGCTCTCTGTTCCTTGTGTTTCCCTTTGCAGCCATCAAACCCAGGCTGAAGCAGAAGCTGGAGAATGAAGAGGTGGAAGTGGGAGGAACAGCCAGGCTACGCTGTGAGATTTCCATCAGCAAGGCAGAAGTGGAGTGGAGGAAGGATGGAGTCCTCCTCCAGTCCAGCTCCAAGTATGAAATGTGGCAGGATGGCACCTTCCGTGAGCTGCGTGTCCACAGCCTGGAGGCCAGGGATGCTGGAGAATATTCCTGCAAGGCTGGAGATGAGACAAGCTCTGCAAGACTGACTGTGAAAGGCAAGAGCTGGTTACTTGGGGCAAAGGGTTTTTCACTTGCAGAGGCAAGGATTTGCATGGAATACCAGGTTGGAAGGAACCTCAAGGGTTATCTAGTCCAACCTTTTGAGGTAAACTATATCTCTGTAGTTTAAATGAGAATGCCCAGCACCCTGACAAGCTGAGTCTTAAAGCTGTTCAGTTTTATGACACAATCACTGCTCTTGTGATAACCACAGAGCATAGGAATGGTATTATAAGGAAAAAAATAATCTTATGGTCAATTAATGCACTGAAACAAAGATGCACTTGGTCAGGAGAGGATAAGGCCACTGTGCTTTTTGAGACATGGTTTGAAATATTTGCTTGACATCATAGGCATGTGAGAGAACAGATGGTTCACCCTCAGCTTCCAGTCACATGGCAGCTGCATCTGGCTTCAATGTCACCACAGACAGTGCTTGTTGCTTTCAGGTTGGACCACCTGTAAGTGATAAAGACAGTAAGGGAAAGATATTGGCCTTGTTACCAAGTACACTGAAAGCAGTGACCCAGCAGCATTTGCCATGTGATTTGAGCAGTGGTGATACCTCCATCCCTGGAGGTCCTTAAAGCCCAGTGTTGAGTAACCTGCTGTGAGCAGTGGTTGAACCAGATGCCCTCCAGAAATCCAACCTACATCATTAAATGTTTCTAAGTTTTGATCCATGTTTTCCTTTTCATGGCTTGACTACCCCTGGACTGTTTGCAGAGCCTGAGGTGACCATCGTGAGCGGCCTGAGGGACGTGGTGGTGGCTGAAGGGGATGATGTCACATTCCAGTGCCAGGTTTCCCATGAAAACGCAAGGGATGTTGAGTGGAAACTACAGGATGTTGCTCTACAGAATAATGAAATGAATGAGATCTCAGTGGAAAAGGGAAAGGTTCACACCCTGACATTAAGGAAGGTGACTGAGCAGGACATTGGCACCATCACTTTCCGGGTGGGAGCTCACACGTCGACAGCAGAGCTGACAGTGAAAGGTGAGGGCTCTCTGATGACAGCAAGAGACTTTCTGCTTCTGCTAGGAGTAAATTCAAGGCCATAGTTCTCTCCTTGACAGCTCAAGTTAGCAGGGTACTTGTGCTTCAGAGCAGCCTTGGTGTGCTGCTGTGACCTCACACTGTGGGAAGACAATGGTTGTATCACCAGGGTTCTGGAGATAACTGGTTTCTGGGGAAATTCTCAGTCAAATGTCCTCCTTTCCTCTTTGAAGTTGTTGGTCTGGTCAAAGTGCTTCTCCTACCTGAACCAATTAAAGCACTTATAAAGTTTTAGATTAGTTCTTCAGTAATTTCAACAAATATTTGTGAGTGGGTTTCATCCCAAATCCAGGGCTCTGAGCACCCTGCTCTAGCTGCAGATGTCCCTGCTCCCTTCAGGGGGGTTGGATGAGATGAGCTTTAAATGCTCCTTCCAACCCAAACCGATCTGTGTTTCTATGATAAGATCAAGGTGACTGTAAATACTTCTGCTGTGCTTGTCATTTCAGTGCCACCTCCAGTCTTTAAGGAGAAATTGCAGAGCACAGAAGTGCAGGAAGAAGAAACAGCCACCCTGAGCTGTGAGGTCTCCCAGCCCAGTGCTGCAGTGAAGTGGAAGAAGGGTGCTCAGGTGATTTCCCCAAGCTCCAAGTATGAGATCAGGCAGGAGGGAACTGTCCATACTTTAAAGATTCATCACTTAAAACCAGAAGACTCTGGCAAATACACCTGTGATAATGGGAATGAACAAACAACAGCCACTTTAACTGTTAAAGGTAGGTTCTATTTTCTTTTTAAGATTAATATTTTGTTCCAAATTTTAGTGTAGTACTAGCAAGAGGGTGCTATCTACTATCCTTGGCTCCAGATGTGCCATAAAGCAGCCAAGTCCTTTTGCTTTCAGGAGTTAAAGTCCTGTGGTGTCCTGAGCAACTAATATGAAGGGACCCCAGGGCCTTTTTCTGGTCACTCAGAAAGCTCAGGTTGGAACAAAAATTAGAATGAGACCATTTCTGATGCAGAACCTTCTTGTGAGTTATAGTTGCACCTGGGAAAATAGTGCTCAGGAGTCCAAGTGCTCAAACTTCCTTAGGCACTCAGCTCCATCTGATGAGCAAGGCACCTAAAGCATGTGAATATTATCACCTAGGGGCTGAAAAATAGGTACAATATGATAATATATCAATGTTGGGAGACCTGCTCTGGTACAAAAATGATACTAAAGTGACTTCTTCTGAGAAACAAGATCAGCAGAAACAAAGAGGAACCAGGATGTTCTCGTGCAATGCCACCTTCTGAAATATCTCTTGGTTTAGCTTTGCCAGCAACCATCACACAACCCCTCCAGGACCAGCAAGCTGAAGCAGGTGGCACCATCACTTTGAGGTGTGAGATCTCCAAGCCAAATGCCCCTGTGCAGTGGAAGAAGTCTGGGACCCTGCTGAGACCCAGTGACAAGTACAAGATGCATCAAGCTGGACCCGTGGCTGAGCTGACCATCCACAACCTGAGTGAAGCTGATGCTGGGGAATACTCCTGTGACACTGGGGATCAGCAGACCACAGCAGCTGTGCTCCTGAAAGGTGGGGCTTTGCCTGGGGAAGAGCTCAGCAGAGCTTGGTACCGTGGCAGGGGCATGTGGTTAAGTAATTTAACAGCTTGTCAAATTACATTGTCCTGTGCCCAGACTAAATCATGGGGATCTCAGAGACCAGAGTGATTTCAGAGGGATAAGAAGTGAGTCAGTTACCTCCAGAGAATCAGAAATGGATCTCTAGTCAATGATTCTGTGGTTTATCATTAACATCACCCACTGAAATCTGTTGGCAGTGGTGTCAAGAGGATGGGGCCAGACTCTTGTCAGTGGTGCCCAGTGGCAGGACAAGGGGGAACGGCCACAAACTGGAACCCAGGAGGTTCTGTCTGAGCAGGAGGAGAAATTTATTTGCTTTGAGGGTGTCAGAGCCTGTCCCAGGCTGTCCAGAGAGGTTGTGGAGTCTTCTTCTCTGGAGAGATTCCAAACCCTTCTGAACAATATCCAGGGATCCTGCTCTGGGTGACCCTGCAGGAGCAGGGGGTGGCACCAGATGATCTCCAGAGGTCCCTTCCAGCCCCAGCCATTCTGTGATTCTGTGACAATATTTTCTTGATACATAGATTGCTTTTTTAATGTACATTCTATATTTATAATGATTATTTATTATCTTTACTCACAATACAGTAGAACACACATGTTTTCTAGATGATCATATGTATGTGCATAACATGTATGCACACATACATACCTTATGCACTGGTAAGAACATAACCTTGGTATTCCATGCCCCTGTATCTACATTTCCATGCCTTTAGTGCTCAGTGCCTCATGATGATTCTTTCAAATAAACATAGTACTGTCAAGAAGGAGCATAACCAAACCTTTAACCCACCAAGCACCACTTGAAAGTAGATCTCAACCTCTGACCTTTCCATAAAGAACCAGCAGCAACCATAGTGGAGATGCTGAAGGACGTCAGCTCGTGTGAAGGAGAAGATGCAGTGTTTGAGTGCAGGCTGTCCCAGGAAACAACTCAGGATGCCCAGTGGTTCCTGGGGGATGTTCCCCTGCAATCCAATGAAATGAATGAGATCAGAGTCCAAGGGACACGGCACACCTTGATCCTGAGGAAGGTGACACTGGAAGACTCTGGGCCCATCAGTTTCAGAGTTGGGCAGCACAGCTCAGCAGCACAGCTGAAGGTCCAAGGTGAGCAGTGTCGTAGGCAGAGGGATTGGGGAGGAATTGCTGTCAGCTTCTGGAGAGATGTGTTTGGGAGGGAGGGCTCCTTGCAAATGTTGGGAGGTTCTGCTAACCTGATTTGAGCATTTAAGTCTAAAAACTCTGAAAAAAAACCACATTTCCATCAAGTTATATAGAATGATTTTGAAAGATGTTCTGTGTCAATACCTTCTCTTGCATGTTCCTCTTTGATCAGGTTTAAAGTCTGGTAGCAATTGAAACTAGGCACCCAGTTCTGATCTGGGGACACTGCTGGTTTGGGTGTATGCAACACTGTTGGTACTCTCTTCCCCACAGTTGCTCCAGTCACCTTTGTAAAGACTCTGTCCAGCTTGGAGCTCCAGGAGGGTGGCACAGCTCACTTGTCCTGTGAGGTGTCCAAACCTGGTGTCCCAGTGGAGTGGAAGAAAGGCACCTCTGTCATCTGCTCCAGCCAGAAGTGCAGCATCAAGCAGGAGGGGAATGTGCACACCCTGGTCATTCATGATTTGACCCGAGAGGACTCAGGGGACTACAGCTGCCACACGGCTGATGGGAAGACCACTGCCAGGCTTGAGGTCAAAGGTAGGTTCTCCTCCTATCATAGAATCATAGAATGTTAGGGGTTGGAAGGGACCTAGAAAGATCATTTAGTGCAACCCCCCTGCCAGAGACACCTAGACCAAGTCACCTGGGAACAGATCCAGGTGGGTTTGCAATGTCTCCAGAGAAGGAAACTCCCCAGACCCCCTGGGCAGCCCCTGCCAGGCTCTGTCACCCTCACTGGGAAAAAGTTTTTCCTTGTGTTTCCCCTAAACCTCTTGTGCTCCAACTGACTCCCATTGCCTCTTGTCCTGTCATTGGATGACACTGAGAAGAGTCTGGCTCCATCCTCCCTACACTGCCCTGAACATATTGATAGACATTGATGAGCTCCCCCCTCAGTCTCCCTCAGGCTGAAGAGCCCCAGCTCTCTCAGCCTCTCCCCATAAGGTGTGCACAGCAGATTTTGGAGCTCTAGTACAAGGCAGATATTGAGGGTAGTGGAATAAATTCAGCAGTTTGTCAGGGGCTGGAGCACAAGAAGCACAAGCAAAGGTTGGGACATCTGGGTTTGTTTGACCCCTGGCAGGTCTCCTTAGGTAAATGCAGACAGCACTGCTCCTGAGCTTCACGAATTACACTCTCAGCACCTTAAAACTAAACCATGGCTCCATTTTCCATCTTTGCTTTGCCTCTTTTCCCTCTTTGCACCTCCCCCAGCCGTGCCCGTGCTGTTCAGGCAGTGGCTGCGGAACACGGAGGTGGAGGAGGGCCACACGGCCGTGCTGCGCTGCGAGCTCAGCAGCCCCGCAGGCACCGTGCACTGGAGGAGAGGAGCTGCAGAGCTGCAGCCCGGCCACAAGTACCAGATCCGGCAAGAGGGGACGCTCGTGGAGCTCCTCATCTGCCATGCCGAGGCTCAGGATGCTGGAGAGTACACGTGTGACTCTGGGGACCAGCAGACCACTGCGTCCTTGCAAGTCAAAGGTAGGAGAAGCCTCGCTTGAGAGCAGAGAGGTGATGGATGTGGCTGTTCTCCAGGGAATTCCCATCACTGAGTGATCAGCAGTGTCGTTAGCTGTGAATTACAGCTGCAGGGAAGGGTTTGATGCTAGAATTGTAGAATCATAGTCTTGTTTGGGTTGAAAGGGAGCTTTAAAGGTCACCTAGTCCAGCCCCCCTGCAGGGAGCAGGGACATCTGCACCTAGAGCAGGGTGATCAGAGCCTTGTCCATCCTCACCTGGGATGGTGCCAGGCTTGGAGTTTCTACCACCTCTCTGGGAAACCTTTTAATCCACAATTTTTTCTTAAAAAAAACCCCAACTTAGTGCCTTTTAAACCCAGTTCTTTCTGCAGCTGTACTTTTAATCTTACTCAGGCAGTTAGAAAAAATGCCTGTTGCCTGAGCTGGAGGATTTCACCATGCCTAGAACAGGCTCATTTTAAATGGATTCTGAGCAGCACAAGATTTGTGCCTCTTTTTCTAGCAGCCTTTTTTTTTTTTTACATTATTTTTTCATTTTATACTCTTATGAAATTATTTTGTAATTTAATTAATTTTAAAGCAATAAGATCATGCTTTTAGACCCTGAGTTTAGCTCCCATGACCATCTCCTGCCCAGAATGTGTGGCTTTCAGCAATTCAGTTCTTCTCTGGGGAGGTGGTGAGATACTGGAACAGGTTACCCAGAGAGTTTGGAAACATTCCAGGTCAGGTTGGATGGGGCTTTCAGCAACCTGCTCTACTGGGAGGTGTCCCTGCCCATGGTAGAGGGGTTGGAACTGAGTGATATTTAAGGTCCCTTCCAACCCAATCCAAGGTGATGGTTTTAAACTGAGAAAAGGAGATTTAGACAAGACATAAGGAATTTTGGACACTGAGGGTGGGGAGAGCCTGGCCCAGGCTGCCCACAGAGGTGGTGGCTGCCCCATCCCTGGCACCATCCCAGGGGAGGTTGGATGGAGCTCTGAGCACCCTGCTCTGGGTGCAGATGCTCCCTGCAGGGGGGTTGGACGAGACGATCTTGAAAGGTCCCTTCCCACCCCAACCTTTCTATGATTCAGAGAAGTACCAAGCTACAGAAGCAGTTCCTGATCTCAGAGCACTGTGGGTGATGCAGCTGCTTCTCCCCTGCAGTGCTGCCTGTGCTGTTTAAGGAGGTGCTGCAGAACGTGGAGGCAGAAGAAGGGGGCAGAGCTCTGTTGCGCTGCGAGATCTCCAAGCCGGGTGCCCCCGTGGAGTGGAGGAAAGGAGGGGTGGTGATTCAGCCCAGTGCCAAGTATGAGATGAAGCTGAAGGGCAGCATTGCTGAGCTGATCATCCATGATGTAGAGCCAGATGACTGTGGGGATTATACCTGTAGCACTGGATACGAGATCACCACGGCCTCTGTCTATGTGCAAGGTAAGTGAGATGTGCTGGGGGTTTCTGCCTGGGATTTCTCATCCCAGAATCTCTGACTGTAACTGGCCCAAACTCTTCTCAGATGAAAATAGCTGAAAGTCCATCCATTTCTTCCCTGATTTCAGTGAAGATATAAACACACATCTAGGCTGAGGCTGGGCCAATGATTCTAGTTCCAAGCACTGACCATGCTGTGTACCACAGCAGAGGGTGTTGCTGAAATACTGCTTGGAGCAGTGATCAAAAAAACCTGAAATTCTTGTTACTGCTGATTACAGCTTTTAGCATGGTTGATATTCTTCCTATTGCTCTTTTAAAGCACTTTAAGTAAACATTTAAATCTTAAGCTCCTTCTCTGCCTCCCACCTCATACAATGTGAGTGCAGATGGTTGTAACACCCAGGAGAACCAGTGACGTGGTCATGAAGTAGAGTTTCCTCCTCATGGAACAATGTTTGCACAGCCAGGCACTGCACTTGCAAGTGGCTGAAGGATGGAAGGTGGTATCTGAATCCCATAAAGAGAACTTCATCTCTTCTTAGCTTTGGAACAGCATTCCAAGTGTAACTCTCCTGGACAACTCATGCTGTTGCTTGGGCTTGTTCTTCAGGAAGCACCGTGTATTTGCTGATGGTTTTTTTGTTTTCTTCTGGCACCTTCTCTTGCTCTGTTGTGCAGAAGAAGCAGCAGCCATAGTTTGTGGTTTACAGAACAGAGACGTGTTTGTGGGCGAGTCGGCCACGTTCTCCTGCCAGCTCTCGCACCCGGGCGTGAGGAACGTGCAGTGGTGGCTGGATGGATCTCCCCTCCACAACAACTCTGTGACTGAAATCTCCCAGCAGGATGGGATGATCCACACCCTAACCCTAAATGATGTGGCGTGCCACGACTCGGGCACTGTCACCTTCAGAGCTGGCTCCCTTATTTCTTCAGCTAAATTATTAGTCAAAGGTATTTGGTTGTTAGAAAGACACTCGTGGCCACCTCTGGACTTGCTCAGTGCACTAGTGCTTCTGCCTTCCAGGCTACCCTTACTAAATCCCTTCACAGTTCTGTGTCCTGCAACCTTCCACCTCTCCAAGTCACCCATACATCAGATGTCTCAGAGATACATCCACACTGATCTTTTTTGAGTGGTTTGAGTGAGAAAGGGTTGCAGGGTCAGGGCTGCTGCTTTCCCCTGACATCTAAGCAGAGCTGAACATGAACCACTGTGGTAGCACTTGTTTTTTAGTTGTTGTTGTTGGTGTTTTGTTGGATTTTTTTTCTCCTCTTCAACTGTTTTTCTAATGCTACAAAAGATTCCCTAGCTGGAAATTCACCAAATTATCACTGTGCTTCTCCAGAGCCACTGGTGCTGAGCTCAGTGTGTTCCCAAGACAAGACTTTGGGTTGTTATTTTGATGGCTCCAGAGCTCTTCCTGGAAACCAGAGGGTTAAACCACAGTGATAAAATGAGCCTTGTTTGTTGACTGCCAGAACAGTGATGGTCACTGCTGCAGGAGCAAAGCTTTCTGCTCCTTTTAACAAGTCTTCCCCTCATTTAGTAAGGGTAGCCACTTGCTGCAAATAACACTGAGCTCCAGACTTGATCAAGCAAGCTCCTTCACATCCAGGCCTTTGATAGCCATTGGAAAAGCCATTTTTTTCAGACAAAAATAACACCTGTTCTTTGCTTGGAAAAGGGATTTGTACCCATGGGGATATAAAAAGTTAAGAGCTCTTCATGTGCTCCCATGCTACAACTGCCCACCATAACAGGAATGATCCACAAAATGGAATTGGTCAGTGGTTTTGTCTCCTCCTCTGTATGATGTGTCCCTTGTATATGGAGAAAATACAACTCTCTGCAAAGATAACATTCCCAGTATCAGAACGATGTGGCAAAAACACAGCGTGAGAAGCCCACAGCTCCCACATCCACCTGTCTCAGTTTTGAGCTTCCCATATTCAGAGGCAGGACCTGGTGCTGATCTCTCCAGGCAGAGACAGCCATTGGGCCTAAAACATGAAACTAATTGCATTGTTTCATAGTCCACTCAAAGAAAGGGCTCCTGAGGAGCTCTCATTTCACAGAATCCCACATCACTGTTACTGGAAGGGACCTTTGGAGATCACTTAGCCCAGCCCCACAGCTTGTGCTGGCACAGATATGTAGGTGGGTATTTTCTGCTTCTATTAAGACAAGATTTCTTCATTGTGAACCTGAACCACAGTAGCACGTGGCTGTAATGGGATTATTGCCAACCACATTCATTCAGTGGCCCAGCATGATAGTGCCTTCACATGCAGGGGGGAAAAGGAACAGGTTGAAGGAGCTGCTGCCTTCTTTTGACCCCCTTGGGCACGGTAAGAGCTGCAGGCCCCAAGGGACATGTTGGGTCCTCAATCCCAAAGAGCTTCCTGCCATTCTGAGTGGGTGAATAGGGCCACCAGGGTCAAGCTAGCAGTGGAACCAGGACACCTTCCTTCTCCAAGACCACAGGTGGCATTTGCTGTGAGGAACACCTAGAATCATGGAATGGTTTGGTTTGGAAGGGACCTTGAAGATCACCTAGTTCCAACCCTGATCAGAACAACTGTTTGGAGGATAAGGACATGTATCAGCTTTCTCTGGCATGTTTCATGTCCTGCTGTTAGAGGGAATCACCCATGGCAGCCCATCCAGTGCCCTCCTCCACCTCAGACCTGTGCTCCTGCCACATTCCAGGAGGTAGAAGTGGTCTATATCCAGTGCTTCCTGGCCTAGAAGGTCTCAACAATGCTGGGAGCCAAACTCAGCCTGGAGGGAATTGAAGCAGATGTTCTGCACTGAAGTTCACACTCAAGACTAAAGCAGGAGCCTGAGCTGCTGGTGGCCCATTTTCCAGTGTGCTGGTTACCTTCTAATATACTGGTTTTGCTTCAATGCTGCTTGATGCTGACACCAGCACAAACTAAACTGCTGAATCCCAGTGTGCCCAGTCAGATTCCTGCTTGTGCTGTCCCTCTGCTTGTCAAAAAACCCAAAGCCAACCTCTGAAGTGGCAGTTTTCCTGAGGCTCTACTAACGCATGTCCTTCCTGACCTGTTGGTTAACAGATCCAAGCATTGAAGTGGTCAGTCCCATGCAGGATCTAACTGTTGATGAAGATGGCACAGCAGAGTTCATATGCCAATATTCTAGGCCAGTACACGCCATCTGGAAGAAAAATGATCAGGAATTACATGCAGATGGGCAGCGAGTGATTGTGGAGCAGGACTGGAATGTAAGCATGTTAAAAATTAACCCCACACTACCAGAAGACACTGGCATCTATTCTTGTGAAGCTGAAGGCATTAAAGTGATGGCTACACTTGATGTTCAAGGTGAGGTCTTCCAGCCAATGAGGAAGACTATGATGGGTTCCAAACTAAAAAAGGTGGAAAACACTAAGTGAGAGGCAGCTGCTACAAGCTGGTGGTGTTCAGTGTAGATAACGATGTATTGGGTGGTGATGGGAATGATGAACTTGCAGCATTTCACTGGAGCTTAGTCCTAATTAACCCTCCTTTCTTACGTGTCATCTCTCTTCCCCAATGAACTGGACCAATGGGATGTGTCCTGCTGAATGATTGTAAAATCATAGGTCCAAAGGAGCTAGAAGAGCCCTTTTGGCTGTCACCCAGTGCTTTGTACCCACACTGTGCCTTAAAACCAAGTGGACAGTTTGGAATGCCATTGTATTTTACTTAACCACTGACCATTGAGGAATTCCCCTTCTCCATGGGCATCAGCATGTGAGAGCCCTGGGAAACTCTGCATAAATAATAATAAGTTTTGGATTTTTTATTGGAATCTGATATTTTTTTTTTTCTGCTGTGTATAGAATTATTGGGTTGTTCACCAGGTAAATTCCAGGGGCTCCAATTTGATTTGATTTTTGTGCTTTATTAGGCAATTGTGCCTCCCCTGCTTAATTAGAGTTGTGAGTATAGAAGAGCAGGGTATTATCTATTAAAGGAATATTATATATTATTATTTTGGGCATTACTAAGTACTTTCCATTTTAGTGTTTTTAAAAGAACATCAGCTCAAAGCACCCCAGAGGAGGTAGGATCTGCAACTGGCTGCTTGTTGTGTCAGGGAAAATCAGTGCTGATAAAATTATACATTCTGCAAGGATTTACACACCTCTCATTGTTCTCCTTCAGTATGAATAGTCTGAAATACAGAATAACTTCAGTCACTCATGTTTTGGGAATTTTTCTGATATTAAAAAATGCATCAGCTGCTTTATTATTATTATTATTACTATTTCCTTTTTCTTAGAACAGCTCCAGATAATGACTATAGGGATCAAACCAGGGATGTCTCAGGGTGTTGATTTACTCTATAGCTCATGCTGTCTATTGTCTAGTATTAGTGTAAACTGTGCTGCTTACTCAGCTGTGCATTCCCACTGTCATGCATGGAATCTGTCCATGTAGCTGCTCTAACACCAATTATCTCCACGTGCACCAGCCCATAATGAGTTTTGCATTAGGCTGATTGTGCACAAGAGCCAGTTGCTGGGTGGGCAGATGGGGTGTGTGGATATGTGCATGTTTCTGACCACACAATCCCCCACACAGGCAGGAGAACCCAAACCTAGTGCATTACTACTGAGCTTTTGTGATCATTTGGATATTGACTATTCAAGATGCTTTGCCATAACCTTCTCTTGCCTTTGCTTTGCATGAAGGAGAGTGAGATTTCATCCTGAGCTGGTGGTGGATTCACATCTCCCCAGTTCTGGTAGTCATTGAGCTGCCTGGGAGATGTTTCCTACTGCAGGACAGGACGAAAGGAGGGTGTAGTAAGGTGGGAGTAGGTCTCTTCTCACAAGGGACAAGAGGAACCATCCTCAAGTTTCCCCAGGGGGAGGAGTAGGTTGGAGCTGAGGAACAATTTCTCCCCCACAAGGGTTGTCCAGGCCTGGCCCAGGTTACTCAGGGCAGGGGTGGAAACCCCATCCCTGGAGGGTTTTCCAAGCCATGGAGCTGTGATGCTGAGGGCCATGGGGCAGTGGTGGCTTGGCATAACTGGGTTCATGGTTGGACTTGGTGATCTTGAAGGTCTTTTCCAACCAGAATGGTTCTGTGAATTTGATAATACTCTATCTTCCCGAGCTACCTCTTCTTACCAACCGTTGACCTTTTCCATGTAAACACCAACACTTTTTTCTTTGTAGAAACAGAAGTCAGCTTTCTGAAGGAAGTCTAGGTGAAAGATTAGAGGTCCTAGAGCTTTCTCATTATTTTTAAACAATCTCACTACTCAAAAGGGTTTTAAGTATAATATTGTGTTTAGGAGTGGTAGAAATGAAGAACTAAAGCACAGTTTATTGTATCTATACCATTTCTATCAGCTTTCCAGCAATCCAGTGCTCTGAAGCTTGTTAATATTCAGCTATTCCCAGCCAAAAAAAAAAAAATATCTCTTTGTTGTCCTTCTTTAATAGCCAAGAACAGCATCGTCCAGGGCTTGGAGAATGTGGAAGCCATTGAAGGAGGGGAAGCCCTATTTGAATGTTACCTTTCCAAGCCTGAGTGTTCCAACTACAACTGGCTGATTGATGATGAACCTGCCAAGACTACAGAGAACACTGAGATGGTTTATTTTGAAAATGGGCTCAGGCACATCCTGCTGCTGAAGAATTTAACTCCCCAGGACAGCTGCAGGGTGACTTTCACCTGCAGCGACGCGGTGACTTCGGCCTTCCTGACGGTGAAAGGTAACTGAAGCACTGGGCCATGGAGAGTGTTCCATTCCTTCTTGGAAAGGGCAAATGAACCAGGAAAATATCACAGAATCACAGAATGGGAAGGGTTGGAAGGGACCTCTAGAGATCATGAAGTCTAACCCCTCTGCCAAAGCAGGATAATGTGATGAGTGGCAGAGGGGGATAGTTGCATTTGTGGTTTGGTTCTTGCCTAAATCCTCTTCCCACACCATAAATGGATGGAGTTGTACAATTGTCTTTTTCCTTCCTTGTTCTCTATGCCATGATGTGGATGCACACAGCATCTGTTGGCATCAAACCACTCCCTCACAGGTGCCATTCTTTGGATGAATTGGGGTGTGTTTTTAGGTACTGCAAGGCTCTGGAGATGAGAGTTACTCAGCAATGCTGTTATCACTGTATCCTTGTACTTGATGCTATTGCAGGAACCCCCTGTGGGGGTCAGAACCCCTTCCAGAGCACGAGAAGAACCATCCTCAGTCACAGAATGGTATCTCCACTGAGCTTTTCTGATACTTGGGGAAGACAGACATGACTAGGTTGGTTTTTCTGCTGAAGGTTTGGAAAGTTTCAGTCCTCAGTGATACCTTCTGTTCTGTGACACTCATAACCTCCCTTTTCATGGTCTCCTTAGTCTCCAAGGTCTGACTGTCCAGAGCTTCAACATGAATGTTCACCAAGTCTCTTGCCTGCATTTTGCTCTGTAACTGAGGGCTTTGGTTGCCTGTTTTTATCTGCAGGATGGCGCCTCCAGGTCTTGCAGCCCCTCACAGATGTGGAAGTCTCTCCAGGGCAGAAAGCCACATTCAGCTGTGTTCTGAGTGAGCCTGTGCCACTCACTGAGGTTGCCTGGTACAGTAATGATGTAGAGATCCATCCAGGTGAGGACTGGGAGGTACAAGCAGATGGAAACAAATACAAGCTTATTCTGAAAAAAGCCCAACCACATCATTCTGGAGAGGTGACCTTTGCTTCCAGGGAAGCAATTTCATCAGCCAAGTTATCTGTGATAAGTAAGTATCTCATTCTAACTCAGTGGCACTTGAAATCCCAGACTTTGAGGTTGAGCTACAGGACTGAATTTTCCAATCTTTGTACTTGTTCTTTTCTCTTTGCCTTGCATGACCCAAGCTAGTGCTCTTGGTCTGAGAAGATGCTATTGGGCAACTTCTTCTTAGACCAGAAATATAGTCCACCTTAGAAGAAGAAAATTATATTGGGCTAGAGATGATAAAAATCTTCATCAGCTTTCTTTAGCTGCAGGCTGTTGTAAAATTGGGGTTGGAAAGGACTCCTGAAGACAGAGTAGTCCACCCCCTGCTCAAAGCAGGATCATCTAGAGAAGGTTGCCCAGGACCACGTCCAATTCTAGTAAATGCACATCTTGTTCTCTACAGAATGTTTAGTTCAATGCCACTGACACTCTTCTGCCCAGGCTTTAGAATAACATTTAACCTCTTATCCATTTAATTCCCCTTGGTTCCTACAGGCACAACATTCAAAGAGGTTGCCAGGGAAGCACCCCCTGCAAGCCAACCAGAAGAGCTGGTAGATGGCCATGTCCAGCCCAGTTTGCCCCCCGAGGCTGCCCAGGAGGGAGATCTTCACCTCCTCTGGGAAGCTCTGGCCAAGAAACGCCGAATGAGCAGGGAGCCCACCCTGGATTCCATCAGCGAGGTGCCTGAAGAGGATGAGAAGCTCCAGAAGCTGAGGAAGGAGGAAGCAGAGATGTCTCACTATTACTCAGAGGAGTATTCCACGTGTGATGAGCTGGCTAGGACAGGGGAAGCAGATTTCTCTTTCACAAGCTCAGACGATGAGTCTAGAGCTGGGACTCCCTCACTAGTAAACTACCTCAAGAAAGCTGAGAAGAAGAGTGTCACTGTTACTAGCAAGGTTCAGTCCACCTCCACAGGCAAATTATGGAAACAGTGGGAGAAATCCTCAGTGGAGACTGTGGTGGCTGCCCCAGCTGCTAAACCAGCTGAAGCAGAAATGCCAGATTTAGACGACCCTTCCATGAACAAGGCTGCTGTGAAGATCCAAGCTGCTTTCAAAGGCTACAAAGTCAGGAAAGAGATCAAACAGCAAGAATGCCCGGTGTTTACTGAGACCTTCAAAGATTTCTCTGGGGAGCCTGGAAGCACACTCCACCTGGAATGTGTGGCACACAGCAAAAGTGACATGAAGGTGCGTTGGCTGAAGGACGGCCAGGAGCTCTCCGACGGCCGCTACTATCACATAGACAGCTACAGCGATGGGACCTGCTCTCTCATTATCACTGGCCTGGACAGGAAGGATGCAGGGAAATACACCTGTGAGGCATCCAATAAATTCGGCAAGGTTTCCCACACTGCTAAGGTGGTGATAGGTGCTGGGGAAACTCCAGGCTTTGAGAAGGAGAAGCGGGTGAAAGGCAGCCCTGACAGCGAGACGGAAAGCTCCTCCGGCAGCGAGCTGGACGATGCCTTCAGGAAAGCTGGAAGGAGGCTTCACAGGCTCTTCAGGGCCAAGATCTCCACGGAGATATCAGATGTGGAGGAAGAGCTGTTTGTCAGTGCAGATGAAGGGGACGTGGAGGTGGTTGACCATCAGACGTACCGTGAGGATGAACAGTACATCTACATCAAGTTTGAAATCTTGTCCGAGGCAAAAACAGCAGCCACTCGATTCAGAGAGATGTTTGGTGCTCTGGGAATTCCTGTGGAGATTGATATTCTGGAACAAGGGCCTAAAAAAATGGAACTGCGTATTGGGAAAGCAGCAGCACCTGCCCTTGGGAAGTTTGCACCAGCAGCAGGGAGACCTCCACCACCTTTGCTGACTTCTGATACAGGTAGGTGAAGGAAACCTCTGTCTTTGGCTAAACCAGCTAGAACAGGTCAGAATGTTCTCTTTGTTTCACTTATCAACAACTTCCAAAGCCTTTGTGTTTCATTTGGTGCGGATAATTTCTTTGTAATTGTTTTTTTTTTTTCACTTTTGGAAAAACATGAATTTTTAATTCTTTTTTTCTCATTTTAAGGGACAGGTGGGAGGTTAGTGATACCAGAGAGGGCTGAAAAGTACTGACTTGCCTACAAAGCTTCTTTTCACAGTAGAAATGTCCCCTACTACAGTCATAAGGCCACAAAACCTGTCATTATTACACTTCAATAATGAAACTGTTTTCAGAACTGCCCCAAGGGAGACAAAATATTTCAATAAGGAGAGGAACAGAGTCCGTGTGCAGTTTGCAGCTGGGGTATTGCAGTGCTCACAGTGTTATGGACTGTCTTCCTAGCATTTTTCCTTTCTTCTCTCCTGACTTTAGCTCCCATGTTCATGACTGAGCTCCAAAACCAAGAGGTACAAGACGGGTACCCAGTCAGCTTCGACTGCATCGTCATTGGCAAACCTCTCCCCACCGTCCGCTGGTTCAAGGATGGGAAAGCTATTGAAGAAAATGATCATTACATGATCAACGAGGACCAGGAAGGGTGTCACCAGCTGATCATCACAGCTGTGGTCCCCACTGACATGGGGGTTTATCGTTGCCTTGCTGAAAACAACATGGGGGTGGCTTCAACCAAGGCTGAGCTTCGAGTGGATTGTAAGTCTCAAAACTGCTGAAGAAAAATCAAGGGAAAGGGTCCTGCTGAGAGGTGGAGAAATCTTTGTTTCAAGAAAAACACCATATACATCATAAAATCATGCGTTGCCCACAAAATGCCTCACTTGTGAACATTGTGGGTTTAGTTGGGTTTTGCCAACTCCAAGGCAAGGCTCTGATCAAAGCTTTTCAGATAAACAGAGGTGTTTTCCATAATCCAGGGAAGTGTTACATCCTGCTGCAGTAGCAATGTGAAATTAACCAGCCAGCCACTCAAATTAGCAGTGAAACTGTCATTATAGTAAAAGAAAAATAGCTTCAAAGCTGAGATTACAGAAAACATTTCCTTTTCCATTTAACAGTGACCAGCACCGACTACGAGACAGCAGCAGATGCAACAGAGACATCTTCTTACTACAGTGCCAAAGAATATATTTCAAGGTAAAATATTGACCTCCAGCCCTCCCTAACTTCTGGCTTCATGTCAAGCCTGGATTGGCTGTCTCTAGTAGGACCAGTTTAGTGTTATAAAGCACCAGCCAACCCAGCTGAGATGCAAGAACTGCAGCAGCTGGGTGGTTTTTGTGTGCAAACTTTTCTGGATGCTCTCAGGCTATTCTGGAGATCTCCTAATTACACAGAGTGCTGAATCTGTTGTTATGATGACAAAACCCACTGACTGAATTAGACTAAAATAGGTGATTGTCACTCTTAATTTGTTTCTGGCTGGCTGACTTACTAATTCTAATTGCTTCTTAGCCGAGAACAGGAGGAATCTACCACCGAGGAGGAGCAGTTGCCCCAGATCTTTGATGAGCTTCATGATATTCATGTGGCACCTGGAGCAGCACTGGCTAAATTTCACCTGAAGGTGAAAGGTGAGTGGAGCACTGTCAGTTTTTCCAAGTTTTCTGTCAGGTTGGAATGCTGGGCAGGGTTTTCTGATGCATTTTCCTGCAGCTGTGCCCCTTGTCTGTGACTCCTGCACCATGGTTGCCCAAAACAGCTAGAAGAATGTGGTTACAATGATGAACATTGATTTCTGCAGCAGACTCAGGCAGATTAAGTGTCTCATTCTGTGTCCAGGTCTCCAAGTACAATTACAGGCACATGCTTCTGAAAACTGAGTCCTGTTAATTCTCTCCTTCAGTTATGGAGGAGCAATGAGGGGTAGAAAAAAGATAGTGAGGGTGCCCTCCATGGTCCAATAAATGAAACAGTCCTGGACTTGCCTTTATGAGGGGGTGAGTGCTACAACCTAAAAACTGTGAAAGTACCCTCCTGGTGTTGACCATCTGTGGCAGGGAGAAGTAGAGATTCTCCTTTTCTCCAATTGCTGCCTCTAAAAGGGATGAGAACAATTTTGGCTTCAGCTTTTCTCTTTGTGTACCTTGCAAACCAGACCTCAGCTCTTCCTTTCCAACCTGGAAGGCATTTGCACCTGCGGCCACTATGGGGACTTCCAGAAACTGAAGAGATGGGAAAAGAACTTTAACAGATAAATAGAATTTCATGACTTTGCAGCTGTTCCTTAACTGGATACATTCTCAAAACAGCAGCCCTGGGCAGAGCTGAGGATTCCTTGGCTCCTGCTCAGGATCTGCCTGTTCGGAGATGCTCTCAAATGGAAGTTACCAACGTGTTGTGTTGTTCATGTCTGTGACCCCTCCTCCCAGGGTACCCCCAGCCTCGTCTCTATTGGTTCAAGAATGGGCAGCCCCTGAAGGCCTCAGATCGTATCCTAAAGACTGATAAACAGGAATTCCACTCACTGGAAATCCGGGATGTCACCAAGGCAGATGCTGGTCAGTACTCCACCTTTGTCATCAACTCGGCTGGCTCTGCCTACTCCTCGGCCAGGCTGGTGGTCAAAGGTAGGCACTGGACTGGTTTTGAGCACCTGTTTTTCTCTCCTCCAGTAAACTCTTTCCATTTTCCATTCCAATGCTCACCTGTGAATTTACTGTGCATCCCAAAGATGAGCTGCATCACTTCTGTAGGAAGTGTTATCTCATAAATGTGTTTCATTCCTGCACAACCTTATTAACTTGAATGGTTCACTTGATTAAAACTGAGAGCCTCTGATCCATCACACTGACATTCTGTGTAATAGATCTTGTAAGGTGTAGCCCCCTGGAGTCTTCTATTTTCTTTTTTTTTTTCCTTCAATTTGTGGACAGAAAGGAAAGTATTTGTAATTCTGGGGGTTTTTTTCTCCTTGTGTTGCAGATCCTGATGAGAAAGAACCAGCAGACACAGGTGAGAGAAGCCATAGCAGGTGATAACAGAACCCCCAGGAATTTTTCAATAGTCTAAACTCATACAGAAAGTGTCACCATGTTCATCACTAATGTCATTTCCAGATTCCCACGAGCAGCTGATACCACCAAGGTTCCTAGAAAGATTTACTAATAAAAAGGTGAAAAAAGGTGCAAGCATCACATTATCTGTAAAAGTTGAAGGTAAGTGGATAGACACTTTGCCTCCTTGCATGACTCTTCAGTTGCATAACTTCATGACACATTCTAGACTCCCTGGCCCAAATCATTGCAACCTTGTCTCCTGAAGCCTGGGACTCTACTCCTAACTTTGTAAGAGGCTTTTTGTGCTTTCCAGGAAAGCATCTCCCTTATCTTCACTTCCATTTTCCTGGATGTAAAAACAGGGATAATAACACTTGTTAATCTTATGAAGATATGTTAACAGCTTTGGCTTTGCAAAAAGGTTTAAAAAGGTTCAAAAAGGTCCTTCTGAGTGTGATCTAGAAAGGTTTATGTTCCTTTCTTATGTATTATGCCTGTTACAGTTGGAAAAGTATCAGGAAAGAGATGAAAATATTTATTCACAGCATGGCTCAGCATTGTAGGGAAGGAACAGAGGAAAATTAAAGCTTGTTGTGTTGTTTTTCCTGTAGGGCATCCACCACCCACAATTACTTGGCTGAAGGAAGAGTCTCGGGAAGACATCCTATGGATCAAACCAGACACACCTGGTTATAAACTTGCCAGTTCAAATATGCATCACAGTCTAATCCTCTTGGATGTGAAAAAGAAATACAGTGGAGCTTATACCTGCATTGCTACCAACAAGGCTGGCCAGTCCATCTGCACTGCCAACCTGGAAGTTGCAGATGGTACGTCTTTGTTACTATACAAACACATTCTCTGTCTTAATTTTTGCACAGTACCTAAGAGAAAAAACAAGCATGACTGATAAGAAAATTAATAAAATCATAACTGAAAAAAAGGATTTTTTCCCAAGATGAGCCATGACTTTGCTTGCCTTGCTTCATTGCACTCTACTTCTATAATCTGTCCCTTTATAATCTATAATTTCTGATCCTATTTTGGATTAACAGCTGCATCATTTTGTTTTATATAAGAAGTAGTCCCAGAAACAATCAAATTAAGCACCAAGAAAAAAGAAAGGAAGAAAGGCCATGTAAAACAACTAGAAAAAGTCACATTTGAAAATTTATTTTGAGTCCTTCAGTCTGCTAAGTTCTTTTGTATTGTAGAATGGCCTTAAAGCAGCTGGAGTTATTTAATACCCTTTGCAGAGTTTTCCAGGGCTTCTCCAGGCACAAATCCCTCAGTAAGGACTCCATTTTTCTGTCACCCTTCCTTGCATGTTACATTTCTGCTGTTCCAAGAGCTCTAGGAGCATAGCTTGACCAGTGTGGAGAAATGTGTCTATCATACACCTATGTGAACTGGGAGAGGAGCAAATGATTTGCATCACTTGAGTTGGGAGCATTTATCCCAGGTCAGCAGGGCAGATTGAACATTCCAGTGTTGCCAGTAACAACATTTCTACATTAAATATAGCAAAAGAACATTCCTTGTTCTGTCCTCTAATGAGAAATCCTCATCTTGCAGTGAAAGAGGCTGAAGTGCTGACCCAGGAGCGTGTGATGGTGTCAGAAGCCATCATGACCACACTGGGGTAAGTGGTTGGCCCCCCCAAGCTGAAGTTCCCACCAGAAAACACCCAACTGTTTGTGTGCCCTCATGGTGCCCCAGTTTCTCTTATTGGCCCTGGTATAGCTACCAGCACCTGTAGTCTGAACCAGAGTCCTGCTGTAGATACTCCCAATCTTCATGTAGGTGTGACAAGGAGGGAGTGTTTCTTATCTAGCTCTCCTTACTACATATTTTGACTTTTAACTCTGCTTTACTTTTCCTTTTTCAGAGATATTCAACCCTCTGAAACAAGAGAAGGTAAGAGAAGCTGTTTTCTCTCTGCTACTCCTGCTGTTCACATCTGCAGCTGGAATTGTCTATGCACTTCATAATTGCCACCTACTTTTGTCCTGTTTTCTTGAAACTACCTGAAATGTTGGAACCTTCCAGGGCTGATCTCTGTTCAGGAGTGGATTTGGGATGAAATGTGAGGCAAGCACAGTTTTAAAAGCAGGAGAAGTGAAGAAAAACAGACTTTCCTTCCACAGAAGCTGTTGTTACTCAGAAGAAGATGACTTTCCAATGACATTGCCTGCTTAATCAAAAATCTCTGGGTTTTTTTTCCCAGGAGACCTTGTAGGTGGTGTGCCCAAAAGCCCAATTTCATTAGCTGATGTTGGCTCAGAAGAGTTCTTCCAGAAACTCACCTCACGGATCTCAGAAATGGTATCTGCAAAAATAACTCAGGGTAAGGAGTACAAAAAAAAAAAAAAAAGGTGCAGTCTTTTTTTTTTAAAGTATCATTTGGTCTTCAAGTACCAGTGAGATTTATGAAGCAGGTTTTGAGACAGTCACCCTCCAACAGCAGGGGAAGGTTTGGGAATAGTGCCCATTTGGTGGCTATGATGTTTATTTAAATAAGGAGGAGTTCCTTTAAGCTTTAGAGGGGAGGGAAAGTTGTAAAAATGGAAGTACAGTTTGAATATCTTGGGTATTTTGAGTCCCTCAGGTACTCCTCACTCCTGAGTCTGAAGTAAGGTAGGTTTAGATTAGATATTAGAAGTTATTCACTGTGAGGATGGTGAGACACTGGCCCAGGTTGCCCAGAAAGGTTGTGGATGCCCCATCCCTGGAAATACTCCAGGTCAGGTTGGATGGGGCTCTGAGCAACCTGGTCCAGTGGGAATTGTTCCTGCCCATGAAACTAGATGTTCTTTAAGGTCCCTTCCAGCCAAACTATTTTATGATTCTATGAAAAAAAAAGTAATTATGTCCTCTGCAAAGATTCTTGCAGTGCAGTGGTGATAGGTGCAACATCAAGCATTAAAACATCACACTTATTTAATCCTAAATATCACTAGATTACACTAAATACTAAAAATTCTCTTCCTAGGCATTATTTGAGCTTCTGAAATGGAAATTATTATACATTCAGTTCCAATTGGAGATCTTCACTCTTTGCTGTTGCTCTGGTTTTTAGCTAAACTTCGAGTGCCTGGTGCAGAGAGTGATGATGAATCCAAAACTCCCTCTGCATCTCCTCGCCACGGACGGTCCAGACCTTCATCCATTGCTCAGGAGTCATCCTCTGAATCTGAAGATGGGGATTCCAGAGGAGAGGTATGAAATCTTTATAGATATGCATGACACAAGGAGAAAACGAACTTAGAATGACTTAGAATGACCATCTCCTGGGGTTTAAGGATCTCCATCCCATTTAGGGATGAACTTCACTTGAATTTAGTGGTTAAATAGTGAGTCTCTGATGAAGAGCACAGAGAGTCAAATTCTGATGCTCACTGCGTATCATGAACAAAGTTCTTCAAGTCAATGTGGTCAAAAATACCTTATTTTGGCTCCTTTTGCTTTCATGGGTGAGCTTCAGAAAGTAAGAGCTAAATTTTCTTTGGCCTTGGATAGAGTTGGTCAGAAAAACTTTGTAAGAAGTTCTTCATGAGAAAAATGGGAATTTTGTGAAAATTACAAGTTTTTTGGGTGTTCATTTCAAACACTTTCTAAAAGGAGAAAAAAAAAAATTGGAAATGTTAACCTATTTTGACATTTCCAGGACCACTGTTTGTTTTGCCTTGGGGAAAAAAATCCACTGTTTCATAATGTTAAGACAAAACACCTCAGATACTTGTGAAAATATGGCCTCCTAGGAACAGTGTCTTCTACTAGCAAAAAGCAGTGATTCTCTTTGCTGGGGAATCAAACATGAAACACAGCTAAACACTTGTGTTCTGCTGGTGTTGATTCTATTTTCAGAGCACAACATAACTCTTATTTCATGCCTGCAGATCTTTGATGTCTACATGGTGACAGCTGACTACGTGCCTGCTGCTCCTGACAGGGAAGCCATCACTTTGAAGGAAGGCCAATATGTGGAAGTCCTGGATTCAGCTCATCCTCTGAAATGGCTGGTCAGGACTAAACCCACCAAATCCAGCCCTTCCCGACAGGGTTGGGTATCTCCAGCTTATCTGGACAAGAAATTAAAGGTGACAGATCATGCTGTGTTCACTTTTTTTTTCCTTGTAAAATCCCTTGCTCCTGTTCAGACCCATCCTTTCTGCTAGGAGTGGTGGATGAGGAGGTGCCAACATTTCTGTGGGTGCCCAGGGGTGCCTGGGTTTGAAAGACCTCATCACCCTCCAGCAAAAAAAAAGAAATTTCACATTGATCTAGGAGTTGCTGGATGGGACTGTGAATACATGAGAGATATTCCTCAGTGTGCCTTCATAAAATCACTGTTCACTTCATAACATTTCTTTCCTTTTCTTGCATTTTAGTTGTCACCAGAGTGGGGAATGACAGAAGCTCCTGAGTTCCCTGGGGAGTTTGTTTCTGAAGATGAATACAAAAGGAAGCTGGGGTGAGCTCGTGTCATTTGGTATTTGCACCTTGGAGTTTTTCAGCCTTTTGAACTATTTTTTTTTGTTGGCATCTAGGTCCTGCCTGTCAGAGTCACTGGTTTTGTTCTGCTGACTCCTGCCACCTCTAGTTTCCTAGAACTGAGCAAACCCTCAATTCTTTCAGACTTGTCATTTGTTTTTTTTTCTGTCTTTGCTTGATTTTTACCATTGATTTCAGCCTAGGAATATTCCAGGCAACCTCAGTCATATTAGGTAACTTGAAAGAGGGGGGTACAGGGAAGCTTTCTGATTTCACTTCAGTGCCTCTGTACTTTGGGGTGCCCTGTCTCTGAGGGTGTCTCTCAGCATGTCTAACAAGGATAACTGAGATGTTCTGTGCTTTCTTTTTGCCTATTTGTCTTCCTTTCAGTGTTCTTATTCAAGAACTGTTGATCTCAGAAGAGGATTACATTCAAGACTTACAGTTCCTCCAGACTCATCACCTTAAGTTCACTGAGACCTGCCCCAGTGTCCCAGGAGCAGTGGCAAGTCAGAAATCCACCATCTTCAGAAATATTGATGACATTGGTCGTTTCCATTCCAGGTGAGCAGTCCCACATGTCTTCAGCTGGGACAAGAGAGTGTCTCCCATAGCTGGTGTCAGAGCCACAGCACCTGTCCTTACTCTGAAGGATGTGCAGCTCAGGCAGTGCTGAGGTGCAAGGGAATTAATGGTCCTTTTTGGATGATAGATGCTGGTACAGCTTAAACCAGAGCAGAGGGCTGGAACTCCCATAATACCCTTCAGAGCTTCAAGGATTCAGATCTGTGGTTTCTTTCTTAACCTTCTAGACAAATTTAACTGAGAAGCAGTGGATTGTTATAAAAAGGCAGCATGGTCCTAGAGGAACTTGAGTGATGTCTCTGTTTATAAAGCCACAACCTGCCCTGGGTTGGGGCAGCCCCCTCACCATCTTTCTGCTTGTCTTTGGACACACTCCAGCCCCTAAATGAAGAGACATTGAGAATTTTAATGCCAACATGACAATATCCCTGATTTCCTTTGGTCGATTCCTTTAACATGTGATAACCTGAAATAATCTGTTTTAAAGTCCTAGATTCCAGGCCTGTATTCTAACCTCATTCCATCACCTTCTCCTCAGATGTCTTTTTTCCTTTGTCTCCACAGTGTCTTCCTCCAAGGCTTGCAGAAGTGTGACACTGATGATGATGTGGCCATGTGCTTCATCAAGCACGAGGCAGAGTTTAATAAGTATATCCAGTACCTGGTGGGGAGGGTGCAGGCTGAGTCCATTGTTGTCAGCAAAGCTGTCCAAGACTTCTACAAGGTAAACCAGTGACCAAAATACCTGCTGAACACACATCCAATAATCCACACAGCAAGAAATGTGGTTATTGCTGACAAGTGTGATCCTGAAAGGGATTATTAAGTATTTTCGTGGGAAATCATTGGTAAATAGAATGCTTTTGTATTCCTGTCTAGCTCATCCTGGTTGGTACAATTGACATGTGACCACATTTATGAATTTATGGATATTATAAAGATTATACAATGACTGTGATTATGTAATTGTAACTAACAGATGTTTTAAGGGCCAAATAAAACTCTCAGAAAACATAACTGTAAATGGGGAAATCCTGTTTCTCTACTCCAGCTGCTCAAGGGAGAAACTTTTCACTAGTGAAAGCACACACAGAACATTCCTTTCACACCATCTAGTTCTTCAAGTTTGAATCATAGTTTCCCACTATGGGAAGCACTGGAAAAGCAGAAGAAATTCTTCACTGTGAGGGTGGTGAGACAGTGGCAGAGGTTGCCCAGGGAAGCTGTGGATGCCTCATCCCTGGAAATGTTCCAGGGCAGGTTGGATGGGGCTTTGAGCAGCCTGTGCTAGTGGAAGGTGTCCCTGCCTGTGGCAGGGGGGTGGAACTACATGAACTTTAAGGTCCTTTCCAATCCAAACCAGTCTCTGATTCTATTGTTCTTGATAATAACCTTTCATATTCTTCTATGTATTTTTTCAGAGATACACAGATGAATTTTTAGCTAACGAAGATCCTTCACAGCCACTAATCCCACCACTGCAGCACTACCTGGAAAAGCCCATCAACAGGATCCAGCAGTACCAGACTATAATCAAGGTGAAGAGCTTGTGTTATATGGAGACTTTAGTAGCCAAGCAGCATGTGGTGAAAGAACAGGATAAAAGATGAAAGAAATGGAAAAATATTGAGAAACTTGAGCTCTCAAGGAATTTCTTTCTTTTTTTCCCTGACTCCCCAGTAACATTTTCTTCATTCATTTCCAGGAATTAATCAGGAACAAAGCAAGAAACAGCCAAAACTGCACTTTGCTGGAGCAGGCTTATGCCATTGTGTCTGCTCTCAGCAGAAGAGCAGAGAACAACCTCCATGTGTCACTCATTGAGAACTACCCAGGGACCTTGGAAAGCCTTGGAGAACCCATCCGACAGGTAACAGGAGTCCCTCAGTCAGCAGGAGAGCTGTGCCTGCCTTCACTCATTCCTTAGTAGCCTCAGGTCCTACAAGAAGCTCCTTTAGAAATCATCTCTGACAGAGTTGGTTTGCTTATTGCCTTTCTTGCTCTTCAGAGATCATAGAATCATAGGAATGTCTGGATTAAAGGGACCTCCAGAGCTCATCCAGTCCAGGCCAATGAGTGCATAAAGTTACCACAGAACACACAGGACATAATTTTCCATGGTGCAGTCTGCCTGCTTAAAGTGAGCTCTGAGTTTTTCTGGCAGCAAAGAACAACATCTATAAATGTCAAAGTAATGACAACCACTGTACACACCCCTGGGGGTTCTGTCAGTCTGATGCATCACCTTTAGCATTAGAAACAATCTGCTGTGCTGTAATAAACCAGAAACACCTCAAGTGATGATGAACCAGTAAACATTTGTTATCTGTTCACTGAAAAAATGGTGTGACATCACCATGGTGATTGTTCCAGAATGCTCACTGTGTGTTCTTCCTTCTTTTTTATTATCAGGGTCACTTTATTGTGTGGGAAGGAGCTCCAGGAGCTAGAATGGCCTGGAAAGGACATAAAAGACATGTTTTCCTCTTCAAAAATTACATTGTGATCTGCAAACCAAAACGAGACACAAAGACAGACACCTACAGTTACATCTTCAAGAACATCATGAAGGTCTGATCATCACATCTTCACCAAGGGCATTTCTCTGTCATTGGGAACTCCCTGTTTACATCCAGCTTCTGGTCATCTAAACAAGACATTTCCTAACCCTTTCTGAGCTATTCCTTTGCTTCCAGAAGTTTTTGAAACACAATGGAATCTGTCTCAAAAGCTCTGTCAAACCTGTCAGAAACAAAGCAGGAACTATCAGAAACAAGAGTAGGGTTTGTGGTGTACTATGAGGTTACACATACAAGCATTTATTCAATATTTATTATTATTTATTAAGTGATATTTTTCTGTCTGTAGTGTTTGTAGAGTTTGGCTCTGTCAGTCTGCAATGGTGGTAGTAAGTTGAAGGAAATCCTGGTTTAGTCATATGCTACATTCCCAGTGGTTCCCTCTGCTGTTATGTCCTTTCTTGGCATCAATTCCTCTTTAAAAAGGAAAAATCCAGAGGATTTGACCAACTCACCTTTAGACATTCAGAGCTTAGGTTAAAACTTCAAGAAATGGCAGGAGTTTTCCCAGATGTTCAACTCCAGTCAAAAAAGGAACCAAAACCCCATGGAGTTCTTGACCCAACCCAATCAGGGCCTTCTGAAAGTCCTTATCTGTGGCCTGCTGGGCACTGATAGGCAGATTTAAATTCCAAGGAGGGGGGAAAAAAGGTTCATAAAGGGCCTTCTCTGTGATTTTTTTTCACAGAAGCTGTTCCTGTGCCCAACAGCTCTCCACTGTAGGGCTGGTGTGGCCCACCCTTTAATATTGTCCAGCCAAAACCAAGTTGCTTTGCTCACCCAACCTGAAAACATCTTAAAAACCAGTGAGAGTTATCCCTGCTGCTGTTGGAGCAGCTCATGTGGCTTTGATGGGAATGGCACAGCTCTTGGGCACACACTGGGAGTAGGACTTGCTGGTGTTGCTTCCATTTCAAACCCTGACTACGGCTGGTTCTGGTTCACAAAGCTAGGTCCAGAGCTGTCCTAACCTCTGGCATTTCAGCTGTGGGATCTAAGAAAACACAGGATACATGTTTACATGCTTGTCCTTCTGCCATGCAGCTGAACAACATAGATGTGAATGACCTTGTGGAAGGGGATGACAGAGCCTTTGAGATCTGGCACGAGAGGGAAGACCTGGTCCGAAAGTACCTCCTCCAGGCACGAACTGTGAATATCAAGAACTCCTGGGTGAAGGATATCTGTGGCATACAGCAGAGGATCAGTGAGCCTATCTGGAGTGAGTATGACCCATGACAACCCAAACCTCCTAGTTTTCTCTTGGGTGGTCTCTCTGATTCAGGAAGGTTGGTAAAAGAAGGTGAGGAACCACTGAGGGTCATTTGTCACCTCTCGAACTGAACTAGGATTGGGGGTTGTAAATAACTCCCATGTTGTGACAGCACAGCAAGCTTTTAATGGAATGGTTATTGCAGGGGTTTCCACCTGAGCTGGGGAACACACTCTTGTCAAGATGGGACAGTGGTGTTTGTCTCCATGTACCATGGAGGCAGCCACGACTGTATGTCCCTGAAGTGACTAATGGCAGAGGTCCCACAGGACCTGTACAGGTTTTTAAGCAATAGCAGAGTAAGTTCCTAATTATTCTTCAATGTCCAGAACCCAAGTGTGGAAAACACAGGCTGATGTGCTGAGAAGAGCTGGCATTTCAGCTGATGTGGCTTGTCTTTGATGGATCAAAGGTGCATTTGAACTGGGGAATTGTCTTAACTGTGACAGCTGCAGTGTCTGAAGAATGGGTGAGCTTATTAAAATCATGGTATGAAATGCTTCCAGATCATCAGTAAATCCCATTTTTTAAATGGCCCATTTTTACAGCCAACAGCAGAGAAATGATATTGAATTCAGACAGACTGAATTTAGCCTCAGAGAAGCAAGGGCAGTAAGTCACCTGAAAAGCCATTAATTGCAAAAAATTCCTGTTCAGATTTCCATTCTGAATCTCACAGATATGCAAAACTTATACCTACTCCTACCTTACTTGCAGCAGCCATCCTATGGACAGGACCCCTCTCCTCTAACATGCTTACTCTGTTCTTTCAGTACCTCCAGACTTTGAAGAAGAACTGGCTGACTGTACAGCTGAGCTGGGAGAGACAGTCAAGTTGGCTTGCAAAGTGACAGGAGCTCCCAAGCCATCTGTCAGCTGGTACAAAGGTATGAGCAGCAAGCCAGGAGGTGCATCCTCCAGATTTCTTCTCCATCTATATTGTTTTGTGCTACCTGGTTAGAGGCCAGTCTATAAGCTGACCACCCACACCTCAAAGTTATCTACTAAGACACCCAAACAGCACAGATCTTCCAATGAGTTGATAAACTCTTTGTTTTCAGGATTGCACTCATCTTGAGGCAACTTCTAGTAAATAACCAACTTGTCTGAACTGTTTCCTTGACATAACCCAGACATGGGCTTTTTTTTTCCCCAGCATTACTGTATTGCAGAGAAAACAGTTCTGCTCAAAGTTCACACCTTGCAGAGATCTCTTCTGAAGGTTTAGGGTCATCTTGGGGGTGTTTCTTTGGCTAGCTAGACAGAGCTATAACTGTACAGCACATACTCTGGGAGAATTTTACTTTTAAATGAGGGTTTATGATGAATGATATCCCTCAACAGTGCTCTGTCCAGAGGATGTTAGGTAGAGGACTGGATGAAGAGCTTATTCCTCAACTCCCAACATCAGCTGCAGTTAAACTCTTGGTCCTCTCAAGCTGAAAAGCTGGGTTAAATTCCCAAGGAGTAAACATAATTGCTACTAAACTCTTCACAAAGACTTTTTTTTCCCCCTTTAAGATGGAAAGTCTGTGGAGGTGGATCCCCATCACATTATAATAGAAGATCCTGATGGTTCCTGCACGTTGATCTTGGACAACCTCACAGGTGCTGACTCAGGACAGTACATGTGCTTTGCTTCCAGTCCTGCTGGAAATGCCAGCACCTTGGGAAAAATCCTTGTTCAAGGTAAAGTCCTGCACAGTGCATTGTTTTAAGGGGGGTCTGCTATAGAATATACCTTAAATATGAATATTAAGATACTGGAGAAGTTGTGTAACATGATGTGTAGAGGTCAAAAAGTTTGCTCTTTGGCGTTTTGTGTGCAGACATCATGAGAATGATCTCAGCAAGGAAACATCCTTCATACTGGTCACATTTCCAGCCACTAACTCCATCTATCTTTGCCTTGTAGTGCCACCAAGGTTTGTGAACAAGGTCAGAAATGCTTATCTCGTTGAGGGTGAAGATGTTCAGTTTACCTGTACTATTGAAGGAGCACCTCGGCCTCAAGTCAGGTCAGTTCTTCAAGTCACCCTGCAACAAATCCTGGTTTTCTGTTTTCCATGTTCAGAAGAGTCTCCTGCCCTTTCTTTCAAGGTTATGACCTGTTCTCCTCTGTGTCTTCCTACTTAACCCCAGCCAAGTGCTTTTTCTCTTAGCTAGCAGCTGACAAGGAATACCCTGACATGGGGCTGCATCAGGTCTAGTGCCCTGACAATAATTTTCTCATTCATTTTTTTCTCCCAGCCTTGCACTTGAATTTTTTTTTCAGCAACCAGTCTGCATTGTTCAGACAGTTTGCCATAGTTTCACATGATTAGAAGCCTTTTACCCTGCATGAGATGATTATTTTTTTTTTTTTGAGAAGCTGTGTATTTTATTATCCATGTGTGATCTAGTCACCTGTAGTCCTATCTTCCAGGATCCTAATATTTGCCTAGTGATTCATTCCAAAGTTGTTTGATAGATGGATCAGTTAGTTGGGGTTTTCTTGACATTGCACATTTTTTTCCTGGCTGATACTCAGTGTTTTCCTCCTGCAGATGGTACAAAGATGGTGTAATGCTGAAGGACACAAGTAAATACCAGACTTTCAGTGAACCAAGGAGTGGGATGTTAGTCCTGGTGGTTAAGAATCCTTCTGATGAAGACATGGGACACTATGAATGTGAAGTAAGTTCAGAGACATTTCAAGACTTGCCATATGACATAGGAAGGAGAATTCATTTTACTGAGAGAGATCCATTGCATGAGATTAGTGTTGAGTAATTATATTAAAAAGAGTTTATACAAAGTCAGGTTCTCCTGAACTAGATCTGGATTGCCAGCATCCAAAAAGCTTTAGAAAATTCTGATAGTTTGGTTGTTCAAATAATTGAGTGTGCTTGTTCTGTAGTTTAAATCTGGATCCAGTTCTCTAGAGGTACCCCTTACAAAGTTTAGGGCCATTCTGACATGACATTCTGTTTCTGGACTGTCTTTAAATTAGAACATATTCATCCTTCTAAGAAGGATGAACATCATTTAGAACATCATTTCCTTCTAAGGAATCCTTCCAAAGCCAAAAGCAAGAATTTAACTCTAGGTACTATATTCAAATTAATTTAGGAAACACAGGTGGCAGCATCTAAATAAGTTAATGTACTGTGAAATAGCTTCTAAAAGTTAGTAATGGTCTATGCATTCATTGTAATAAAATAGAAATAAACTCCCAAGGCTTGACAATAATGACTGTTGAAATCAGCATAGGTCAAACTTTAGCCCACAGATAAAGTTTCTACCCACTTTAGGAAGCTGGGTAGAATTCAAAGACTTCTACTAGAATTTTAGCAAGGCCACATTATCTTGTATTTGCTGTTAGCCAAGTTCCCAAGGTCCAGTATTCCCTTGGCTGACTAAGACTCAGCAGATTAATGGGTGATAAACAAAAGACCAGTTAATTAATTGCCAGTTAAATGCTGTACAGCAGGAATCTGGGCCTGCTGGTAGAGACAGAGCTACCCCAGGACTGAGTCACAGGCTGCAGAGCAAACTGCAAATCATTGTTAGCTGATGTGCAAGTCATTTGTGGCAAAATCTTGTCATGACCTAGTTGCAGATGTTCCTTCTCACTGCAGGGGAGTTGGACTGGATGACCTTCAAAGGTCCATTCCAACCCAAACCAGTCTATGAACTGCTCTGAGCAGCAATGTGTTTGTTCAAACACTAGTTTGGGGGTCACAGCTTCATCCATTTCTGTTCTGATGTCATTGCAATGAATTTGTGAGGCAGTACAGGGAGGTTTTATTATGAAAAAGCACCCTGCATTTCATTCAGTACCACATGATTCTCTTCAGCTGGTGAACAGATTAGGGTCTGCAAAAAGTGGAGCAGAACTTTACCACCACAGTGCTGCAGCCCTGACCAAGGAGAGGAGAGGAGACCAAGCCATTACCATAGAAGGTATGATCCTTGACCAGCTCTGTGAGTATGTCAGCAAATTCCTCTCAAACCACCTCACTGAGGAGCAAATACATTTGCCATCTTATCCATGTTGATTGTTGGTGTCCATGTATCTGTATGTCTCTCAAGGGGTGCATGGGTTATACTGCAGCTCAGCTCTATACCCATCACCAGCAGTTGATTTCCATACCTGGCAAATCAACTTCATCATATAATGCTCAGAAATGCATTGTATGATAAAGGAGGAGCAAATGAAGGGTATGTCACACCACCTCTAGTGTCAGGAAAATGTTTCTATTCCCATTTGAATGCTTGAAAACCTGTGTCAAGCTGACAGAACATGAGTCAGTAATGCTGAGAAAAATACAGGGGCCAGTAAAGCTGCAGTCATAGTCTGATTGTTTCTGAAATCCCACTGAAGATCACCTGGAAGGACTGAGAAGGCAGAGCTGACAGCAGTACAGCTGAGAGATGCTGGCTCATCCATTATCCAGGACTGTTCAGGCATTACAAGCCACACAGAGTCTATTCCTTTTCTTTTTTTCCTGCACATTTCACCTGAATTGGAAGGGTGGTAAAAACTGATTTTATGCCTATCCAACAACACATCTCTTAACACCTTTGGGTTATGGCTTCCTAAAGACACCTTCTTATCAAAGGGATTTCCACAACCAGTGTGTTGCTATAAACCCATCACAACTGCAATTAAATCCATGGTTACCTCTGCATAAGGGAAATTTCCTGGTGTTAGGAAATTGGTTCTTCATATGTCTTAGAAGTGTCCTTGGCTGACTGAGCATGGGTTGGCCATTCTCAGTCTCCAGAAGCAGTTCAGGAGATAGAACAGTCAAGGGACCATCTGTAATAGATAGTTTACTGCTTTGGAGGGTGAGAGAGAGGACTATGTAGAATCCTGACTTATTGATGTGCTATTGTTCCCTCAATTAGAAATAATAATTAAACAAAAAAGATTGAAGAAATAGAATTGGAGTTTGCCTGGAAGCTTCAGGAATGTTATGAAGTTGTCTTTTTTTTGGTCCGTGGTGTGCTTGGTAATAGGGAAGGATGTAGATCCCTGAGTCACCTCCAGGGAGGGAGAGCTGCTTCAGGCCAATGAAGCAAAGAGCAGGCTGATCCATGGAGCAAGAGGATTGCTCTGAGCAGAGTCCCAGCAGGGATGCATTTGGCATAACCTGACCAAGGAGGAGGGAATTTGTTGCTTTCATGAGAATCAGTGACCAGCCTTGATCTACCCATGGAAAAATCAGGGTCATCTGGCAAAGAACTGGAGGACAGATGGATCTCATGAAGGCTTTCTCGTTTCCATCCCTACAATCCTTTCCATGGGTGAAAATGGGATTATTTGTAACTTCACCAAGAGGACAACATAACTCCTGTGTGGTTCTGTTACGACAGAAAGCAGATGCTGTCTCTGGTTCCCCGCTCACCAGCAGGGTGGGCCCAAGCCCGGCCTGACTGCTTCTGTGAAATGACTGTTGGCAGAGTCTCCTGAGGCACCCGAGGGGCTTTAGTTGCAACTCTTGGAGTTTTTCTCCTCCTTGCCTTTCTGTACAGTTCATTAAACTGATCCAAACCTCCTGGCACAATCTGGGATACCATCAGTCCAGTGGTTTACGAGCCCTGATGAGGCCAGTGATGGTCCTCAGCCCAACACCATGGGTCTCAACACTTCTTGCCTTGAGGTTTAAATTCACACTATGGAAATTGGATGATCTATTGGAAGGACAGAATCCAAAAAGGATGGAAACCACTGGACTGATGGATCCCTTTGTGAACACCCACAGCTTGAACCGCTGAGATCTGCCTTCAGCTACACTCGTCCTGCTCTGAAGTCAATGGAGAGTTGCTTTAAAATTCCTTTTTCTCTGGATATTTGAAGAATTTTAGCCACTTTAAAACAAAAAGTGTAACCCAAAGAAGATCCTTCTCTTTGACTTCAAGTTGACTGTCTGCTTTGTGCCTTGCTGCTTAACCTCCACATGGCAGATCCTGGCTGATGTGCTCTGGCATCACTTTTTAACTTGTCCTTATTGCAGTGCACTCATCCCAGGCTCACTAACTTTTAGGATGAACAAAGTTCATTGGTCTTTGAAAGGTGTTGCATTCTTCTAAGAATGGGCAGGTCCAGGATGTAGTGAGATCCTTGGTTGTAGGGGAAGGAATCAGCTACACAAGGGGAGATAAGCAAAACCAGAAACACCCAGTGTGATTACAACCAGGCAACAGGAATCCCTTCCCAGTCTTGCCTTAGATACCATGCAGACCTTTGGGCAAGTTGATTAGTTCCCTTGTTTAGTAACACCCACCTTGCAAGGAAAAGGGGAAAACTGAGGCTCTCAGATCAAAGATTGCTTTAAAACACAGAGCATTAGAGCTCTGAGTGCTACCCTTTTACTGAAGAAACAGGGTGTAAAAGTTTGTCCATCTGGCCTTCCTGAAATTCCCTGTTTGGGATGATGGTTTGCATATTTATCTTGTTATTTTTATTCTATTGCCATCATCAATCTCATTTGGGGACTGGCCACGTAGGTTTCAATGCAAATTCAAGAGGGCACAATCTTCCTTTACAACCATCCCAGTTACTGCAGGAGTGGAGCCTTGGTTTTTCAGGGAGATCACAAACCCTTTGCATTTCTTTTACTGTTATACCCTTAAATTACTCATTTTAAGCTGAGCTTTAGCAGCTCCTGTCAGATTTGTGCATCCCCTGGTGCAGATTAGTCCCTAGCAAGAGAGGGATGGAAGCAGAGCTGTGCTCCTGTGGTTGCCAGCAGCATGGACAGGGCAGGAAAAATAGCTTTATGCTTCTGAGAGTGGAGAAAACAGGCTTAAAGTCTGCAATAAAGGCCATAAATCACCTTTCATCCATTCAGATCAACAGGACCTGACTTCTCCTAAATGTTTCATCACTTGTAAGTCAATGATTTAACTTGTTAACTGCAGAGGAGTCTAGTCCTATAGAAGCACTGGCTGACCCTAATGCTTCCAGCTTTTAACCTGCTTCTCAGGAGCTCCTGCTTTGCAAAGCTGTTTGCCTAAAATGCTATTGAAGAAGTTGAAATGATAAATCTGGTGCTAAAACAAATGCAGAATATTTTCCTCTTGGGGGGAAAAGAAAAGAAAAAAGAAAAATAAACCCAAATTCTCTCATCCTACTTTCATGTGGTTCTATCCTTTAGATAGGATTGTTAAAATCCTCCCTCACACCTTGGGCAGCACATATAAAATGGATATAAAATTGATATATACAGTTGATATATAAAATTAATCTGTTATACACTGAAGTGCAAGTCATCAGGGCCTGTGTAACTTTATGCTCCCTCATCCCAGGCCTGATGAACTTTGGAATTCTGAAGCCCTGTGACACCTGTTATGGACAGAGATGTTGTGGTTGATGTCACCTGGGAGGATGTCAAGGACAACTAGTGATAAACATCAGAGTCTTCCTCAAACACACTGGGATATTGAATTAAATACATATTTAGCTATAATCTAAATAAAGTAGCTGTTAATTGCATAGAACACCTGTGTTTAGGTGTATAATCAATTCCCATTTCCATCAGAACTGATACTCTTGCTGCTTATGGATTAATCTCAATATATTATTCAATGAGATTTTTTCAGGTCATGTAAAAGTTGCACAATATTGATTTCAAGGTTTAAAAACTCAGTGAACATTTATAATCTGGGTGCAGGAAATTATTTGAGAGCTCAGTTCATCATTGCATAGTTATCATTCTACCCTTTAAAAAAGATTTAGAATGATTCATAAATATGAACCAAGGATAAGTAAACAGTTATACTCTAATTGTGTTCAGAGATAAACAGGTGAAAATTCTGCCCTTCATTTACCTAGTAAGCTACAAACTCTAATTTCCAAACAGATCTTGTTAGAAACCACATAAATCCACAGTAAAGTCCTTTGTTGGAAATGAATATTCAGGTTTTTTACTTTCATAAAAGAGACAAGGCTCTACAGAGGCACCACAGAGCTCCAGGTCAGAGATTAACATCAGCACCTCCACAAAATTCCTTTTCATATGATGGAATTTGTTGTTTTACCTCGTGGCAGAGAAAGCCCTTGGAAGTTAAGTGGAAGGAAAATTAGGTGAAATTTTTCCATCTAATACTACAAGTGTATTTTTGATTTTCAGTCAGTGCAGTTTTGGAACTCTACTGCAAACATCAGCACTAATCAGAAATTATTTCACAAAAAATAGACACTACAAGGTCCCTGGGCAAGAAATCTTTCTGATTTTTATAGGTAGCTTTTTTTTTTTAAGTTGCAGTTCACTTTCAATTGTACCAACTGAAAATTACCAGATCTTATTTAATATAGGCTGGCTGGAAGATTATAAAGCAATTGCTGAACAAATTACTTGGAGATTAAATGAAGAGAGTTTGTTAGAAACTTTGCTAGTTTATTAAATTAAAAGTGGGACTTGCTGCTATTTTTTTCCTAGATCTCAAGTAGGTTCAGCAGTTCAGATTAAAATAGTCTGGCTCAAACAGCATCTTAATTTTATTCCAGCAGATAGGATGGGAACCTAACAAAAAATCTCTATTAGCCTTTCAAGTTCATCTTTCTTAGGTTTAAATACTTGCAAAATCATTATTTTTTCTTTTGATCCTGATAGTCATCAACAGTTTCTAGTTCTCTATGGGACAAGGGTCAGGAAAAATGGCAAATTAAAGCTCAGGAGAGATGGTGGAGCCATAGGAGTGTTACAGGGCTCTCCTGGGGGATTATTTTTTATTTCAATACTGATAATAATTATTTTAGTTTTCATTGTTATCAGCTTGGATTTTGCATCTAGTCTCCCAAAAGCTTAGAAAGTGTTCAGTGTTTTGGGAAACCTTTTTCACTAAGTGAAATCACAGCTCAAAGAATTTCAGCTCTCCAGATAAGGCATTTTTCAGATTTCCCACATTGTCACTACCTTATTATAGGGTTATAAATTAAAACAAATCATTTTAAAAAGGACTTTGTTTTCTACCTTTGACCTGCCAAACAAAAATCTAAGAATCTCCTGATAGAATCAAGAGATTTTTCAATATTTTCCACAAAGTCTTTCATTTGAAAGCTAAGTCATTCACTGTTCAGAGAGCCCTTCTGAATTCTCATTCTTGGTCAGAAACACTAAAGTTGATGCTGGAAATAACCACAGAAAGCATGGATGGGATGGTACATTCACTTTGGTTTTGGTTTTGGTTTGGTGTGGGTTTTTTTTCACTCCAGTTTATTTTGATTAACTGAGCAAAGTTAATTTAATCATTTCAGCTTTTGCCTTTCTTTAACCCCATGCTGTTCATACTGTTTTCTTTGTAGTCACTGAACAAGAGACTAAAGTGCCCAAGAAAACCATCATCATGTAAGTGCTGATTATTTTTTTGTGCTAACATTTGTGTTCTGCCTTGCTGCTGGTGCATGACCCAATAACAAGCTTGTGTTTATTGGCCATGCAAGTGTGTTCCTTCCCACCCCACCAGATCTCATGGGATCCTGTGCTGTGCAAAATGACCACCTGAACAAAAAGAAGCCTCCTGTGCCTTTCAAAAGATAGCAGCACTGGTGTTAGACACAGCTTGGGTCAGGTTTCTTGATGGTATGATACATATTTGATGGCATTACCTGATATTCTGCTGAATACTGAAGGAGTCACACGAGGTTTTGAGAAGGTAGAGACTGATTCTCAACATTGAAAAGAAACCAGTTCTGAGAACTGAAAAATAAATGTGCAAAATTAACAAGCATCTCCTAGCTTACAATGATTTCTTCTGGTTTCTACTCTAATTTCTTCAGGAAAGACTTTTATGGTGAAGCAGAAGGAAGATGTACATTTTAATCTCCTTCTGTCTCCATATTTCTACTATGTAGTTTTGTCCTGGTAAAAACTTGGTCTTTTTGGATGCTTTGAGCCTGGTTTAAGTTGGGTGCCTGTAACATAAAGATGAACTGCAGCTCAAAGCAGCACTTTCTCAGTCATGTGTAGAACTAGAAGCTCATCAACCAGTAACATCTTAATGTATCTTCTTGGTTTTAACTATCATAGAATAGATTAATGTGGTGGAAGGGGGACATTGTCCTTCTGTTCAGAGCACCTCCAGCTATTTAAATCATCTCCTGATGGTAGCAGGTGACTGCACAATGGGTGTTTTGGGGCAGTGCATTCCCTCAAGGGTTGTCCTACTGCCAAAATCTGTCCTTGACTTGGACATGATGTTGATGTTGACTTGTTAGGTGGTGAGGAGGATGTTTGAAATGACAACTGAAGTAGGAGTTGCTTTTATCTCCTCTGTTCTTTTCTGTGGTGACAGTTGTGCTCCATGCCCTCAGCCCATTTGGAGCCAGTGGCTTATAAAAAGCCATGTCCCCCATCTCAGCAGCTTCCACTTTGAATAACCAAGAGCAGAGAGGCAGGGGGGGTTCTGCCTTTGCCCCTCTCTCTTGCACATCAGCTCAGTTAACTTCTCCAGTCATTAGACTTTGCTAACTTCCAAAGACCAGAAAAAGAAGGTGTTTCTCAAAGACCAGGATTCAGATACCAGTGATGTAGTTAAACAGATAAATCTTAGTGAGGAGGTAAAGTTTGGGAACAGCTCTCCAAGAGATGGAGAATCAGATTAAAAGCTGATAAACCTGAGGGCAAGAGTGGGAATGAGCAGTGGAGTGCTGTGAAGGACAAGAGATCATCCTGTAGCTGATCCAGTTCTGAGTTCACTGCATCCTCCAAGGGAAAGACTGATGGTGGAAAGAGGTCTGATCTCCATAGGAGTTTCCAGAACTGAGACCCATAGATGGGAGAGGCTACAAGCTGCCTCAGAGGTCAGTCTTCCATGATGGTCAGACAAATACAATAGGAGAAATGGGGTCTCCTTCCACCCTTCTCTGCAGCTCAGTAAAGACCAGAGCAGAGAGCTGGAGAGCAGAGCTAGTGACTTTCAACCCAATGTGGCAGTGACTGGAGGTTGCTGAGGAGAAAGAGAAATGTCAAAACTATTGTCTTGATTCCCAATCCAGGTTCAGACCATTGTCTTGACCCTTCAGTCAGTTCTTTTTCTACCCCATTGCTTGGAGGTGGGACAGTCTCCACACAGAAACAGTACCAGCTTTGCCCATTAGCTCCACAGAACCAGCTGCCTCCCCTGAAGAGCATCAGCTTCCACGCGCTTGCAAAGCCAACACCATCTTTACCCACAAGTTTTTCCATGTAAGAAATTCCACTAAAAAATCTGCAGGAAAAACTGTGTGTTAAATAGACATAAACAGAATATTAAATGGTTTGGCATTCCTGTGTCTGTTAGTGGTAGCAGGATCAGGTTGTGTCTGCATTAATGATACTATGAAGAGTAAAATAATTACTAATAATTACACTTCGGCATAGCTGACTCATGCAGGAAAGGTTCTTTCTTTTTCTGGTCTCCAAATGCTTAATCCCTTTAAATGGAACTGTTCTGCATTTGAAAATGCAGATCTCTGGTCTCCAAAGAGTCTTTATAAAACAAAATATAGAGAGATAACATTCATTTAAAAAGAGGAAGCTGCTGGCCCTGCTCTCATAAAGTGTTTTGCCTTTTGAGTTTGGTGAAGCCAGGATTTGAGCCAAGGATACGGGGGGAAAATGTTAAATTCCTTGAGTGTTTAAAATCTTTGAATGAACCTCATGGGTCCAGAGGAGCATAGTAGGTGGTCAACACAAGCACATGGAATACAGCAGAGACCAGAAGAACACTCTGGTTCTGGGCAAACTCATTGTGTGTTCAGTCACTCGAGGAGGTTAAAGGAGGCAGGATCCACCTCAGGGAAAGGGCATGGAGCTTTTCCTTGGCTCAGAAAGTGGAGCTGGGCATGGGGGGAGGGAGGGTGTGCTTGGCGTGTGTGGCCAGTTCGGAATGACACGCTTCACCTAAAGCTGCTCACAAAACTAACCCCCCTTTGACCCACCATGGCATGTGCTACTGGAGTGTGGCTCCCCAAAAAGCCTTCCTGCCAACTCCCATTCCAACCCTTTCTGTCATCAGAGAGGAAACCATAACCACGGTGGTGAAGAGCCCCAGGCAGAGGGGCAGGGTTTCTCCGGCACGTTCTCCTTCCCGTTCTCCTTCCCGCTCCCCGCGAGCAGAGCCAGTTCCAGAGCCAAGTTATGGTTCCAAGCTCAGGCAGCCTGTCCACAGGCATGAGCAGGAGGCACCTCCAAAGTCTGCTGTTCCCATGCTTTTTGTCACGGAACCAGAGGACAGGCAAGGAGCAGCAGCCAGAGATGTCGTCATGGAGACCAAGGTGGAAGAGAAAAAGCCCAAATGGGTGGAAGTGGAAGAAATAATCGAGTTCAAGGTGAAAAAATCACCAAAACCTGCAAGGAAAAGAGGCTCTTCCCCATCAAAACAAGACAAAGATGACTCGGGGGTGTTGACATTCACTTTTCCCAGCTCGAGGCCCAGGCGTTCCCCGGATGATGATCCAAACACAAACAATTCCAACAATAAATTGGTGGAACAGTCAAAATCCTTGCCAAAGGACGGTCTCTCTGAAGCCAGTGTCCAGCCCCTGGTGTATGCAACTGAGCAGGAAGGACCTCAAGCCAGCACTGAAGACAGGAGCTCCCCGTGTGGGCCTGAACAACTAGGAAATAATTCCTTTATGGATTATGGACCTGAAGGAAAGAGCTTCCCCCAGGAAACAAGTTATCACTCCGAGTCAGCTCTAGCTTCCCCTCTGCTGGCCTGTGCAGGTGAGCCCTTCACCTTCACTTTTGAGACAGCTGCTCCAGACCCCCATGAAGTTCTGTTCCCACCAGACAGTCCAGAGGTGAGGGAGGAGGGAGATGAGCCAGATGTGTCATGGCCTGATGAAGGCAGGATACCCGGAGTGATGCAAGATGTGCTTCCAGAGGAGGACAGCATCGTTATAGTTGATGAACCAGAGGAACCCCAGAGTGATGACATCAGCACCCGGGACCGTAAAATCCTAACCCACAATGGCAAAATACTGACTTTGGAGGACCTTGAGGATTATGTTCCCAAAGAAGGGGAGACCTACAGGTGTGGTGAGCAGAACCACACGTCAGAGAAACCCTGTGAGATCTCCGTGCTTCAAGCAGAGATCAATGAGCCAACAGTTGGGAAGCCAGTGCTGCTGAACCTGGTGAGACCTGTGGTGCCCGAGCCCAGGCCAAGGTTTTTCAGCCAGTTTGAGGAGCACATTCCTGGGAGCGTGTTCCTGTCAGCATCTAGAGTCACTGGTGTGCAGTCTGTGGGCCCCTCAAACATCTCTTTCCATGTGAGTGACACCTGCATGGCAGGAGTGCATGCAGCAGCAGCAGCAGCTTCTCCTGGTCCCTCCTTCACAGTGAAACCATCTTTCTGCACTGAAGTCCAACTCTCAGCAGACAATGGACAGTCAAGCTTTAAAACTGAAGTTTCCACAAGAACCCTCAGCTATGGGACTGTTGGAGAGCCTGTTACCTTGCACATCAGCACAGAAGACCTCTCCCAGAGCTGAGCAGATGCAAGCAACATTTTCAACACAGAAGGAAACAGCATTTTTAGAATAATAATAAAAAAAGAAAACTAATGGAATTGTTGTAGGTGAGGGGAATTGGTGGCAAAGATCACAGGGTAAGGTGTAGGAGGGAATACCTTTGAGGAAAATATATTTAAATATGATATGTTGAGCTTTTCCAGTCTTAAAGGGAACATGTCTGTCAGAACAGGTTGTAATTGTAGAAGCTTTGCTCAAGGTGAACATGTATCATTCCATAGAGGAGCAGTGATTGGTAGGTTTAGGAAAACCCTGATTCTACTGCCTGAGACAGGAATAGAAATAACTGTGGTTTTATCCACGACCTGAAGAATTCTTTCAAGTGCCAACGTGTACATTATGGTGTGGCAAGAAGGTGAAAATTACCTGAGCTTCCCAGCATCCTCCAGGAGTCCAGGACAGGAGGACTCTTTCCAGCTAAAGCCATCTCCTGTCCCTGTGTGTGCCTGAAGGTTGTGGAGCTTCACTCTGCTGTACAATTTTACACCAATTAGCTCTGCCAAACTTCCTCTTAAGCTGTTCAACATTGCACAGTCTGGTTACATTAAACTTCTGCCACAGAATGACACATACAGAAAATATTGCATTTCCTAGGGATGCAAAGGGCTCCTCAGACCTTTTGCTTGAAATCCTGATTTGACTGAAGTCAGTGGTGAGAGTCCCATTGACTTGCAGAAGCAAGGATTTGGGTGTTCTGCTTGAAGTAAAAAAGAGCTGTCTAGTATTTAAATGACTTGCTGTTTTCAAGTCCACTTCCTAGCTGTCTAAAGGTGTGGATTTATAAACCATATGTGGATTTATAAGCCATGCCTTTCAAACCAGAGATTTACTTAAAGTGCACCAGAAGATTAAATTGGTGCACAGAACGACTTCTGCATCAATAATCCAACACTAACACGTACAAAGGACCACAAATGTGGTCTTTGTCAAGAAATATTAGTCAAAGAATACTTCTTAGTAGAAGAATTTTTGGTCTCCTGCACATGCCAGTGGTGGAACTTTACTGTTAACAGATGGATGGATAATGGCTCCTATACATGCAAAGGGGAGTTCACCACAGAGCTATGGCAAAGTAGCAGGAGCACAAAGAGAGATTGGAAAAAAAAGAAAGAAAGGAGATCTTTACCATAAATACCTGGTTGGAAAAATACATCTG